>PVKE010044855.1:0-12839 GCA_004027555.1 Craseonycteris thonglongyai | reverse complement strand
AGCACTTGTTTGATTATTAAAGTTTTTCATTCTATATAGAATTACAAAATCTGTTAAAATTTCTATTTACAATTGTCTTCAGCCTTACAGTTCTCTGCTTAACATCTGTTTTGAATAGGGTTTTAAAAATGTTTATTTTCATACTGAGGTGAAAGAGCTTGTTGATATAAATGAGTACATTCTCAATACTGTGATCTATTATTTGCTCCAACTATTATTTGCTATTAATATATCAAGTGTCTGTATCTAAATTTTTTTTGAAGTTGAGTATTTATTTGTATGAGTATTATATATTAACCAGAACTTAAGCAACCAGCACAATCTCAAGCAGCTGGCAAGACTGTGCTGCTTGCTTGAGAGTGCCGGTTAACAGAGTTTACTTACATTCATCCAGCATCTACCAATTCCCATGGGTGCCAGTGAGCTGAGAGTCTACAGTATTTTATGATTCTGTCTTTTTAATTTTTTTCTGAAACAGTATTGTCATTTTATTATTTGATTCTAGAAAAGAACCAAAACTACCCACCTCTTATTTCAGTTAGTATAATACTCTCAAGATATATTCATATTTTCACAAATAAAAATATTTTATTCTTTTTTTCTTTTAATGGTTTCATACAAATTTTAGAATGGTTTGTTGTGTTTCTATAAAAATTGCCATTATATTTTGATAAAGATTGCATTGAATTTGCAGATTTTTTGGGGTAGTATAAACATTTTAACATTAAAACCTACAGAGCATGACCTTAGAATGTATTTTTATTTATTTGTATCTTCGATGTCTTTCATCAGTTTCTTATAGTTTTCATTGTATAGGTCTTTCATTTCCTAGGTTTATTCCTAGTATTTTATACATTTGGTACAATTGTAAATGATATTGTTTTGTTCATTTCTTTTTCTGCTGCTTCATTATTAGTACATGAAAATGCAACAGATTTTTGTATATTGATTTTGTATCTTGCAAATTCACATAATTTGTTAGTTTTAACAGTTTTTCAGCGGAGTCTATATGTTATTCTGTATATAATAACATGTGCTGTGCGAATAGTGAGTTTTACTTCTTCCTTTCCAGTTTGGATGCTTTTTATTGCATTTTCTTGTCTAGTTGCTCTGGTTAAGTGTTCCTATACTATTGGTGATACTGGACATTTTTTTCTTGGTCCTAATCTTTGAGGAAAAGCTTTGAACTTTTCACTGTTGAATGTGTTGTTAGCTGTGAGCTTGTCATATATGGCCTTTAATTAATTAAATTAATTATTTACTTATTTATTTTGGCACCCTGCTGCTTTGTGTGATGATTAGGACTGCCCTTTAAATATGGCTTTTATTGTGTTGAGATACAGTCTCCCTAAACTCACTTTGTTGAGGGTTTTTTATCATAAATGGTTATACATTTTGTCAAAATTTGTATGAAGGTAATGATATCTATCTTTTATTTAGTGAATGTCGTGTGTCACATTTATTTGCAGATGTTGAATCATCCTTGAAATCTGGAAAAAAAATTTTATTTGATCATAGTGTATGATCTCAGTGTTGCATTTGGATTGCCAATATTTTGAAAATTTTGCATGTATGTTCATTAGGAATATTGGCCTATTTTTTTGTGTGGCATCCTTGTTTTATTTTGATATCATGGTAATTCTGGCCTTGTAAAATAAGTTATAAAGTTTTTTCTTCTCCTCTATTTTTTGGGAAAGTTTGAGAAGAATGGACCTTAATTTTTTAAATATTTATTAAAATTCACCAGTGAATCTACCTGGTTCTAAACTTTCGTTCATTGGAAGGTTTTTGAATACTGATACAATCATCTTATTAGTAATCCATATGTTCAGATTTTCTATTTCTGCATGATTTTGTCTCAGAAGTTTGTGTCTTTTAAGAAATTTATTCATTTTTTTCTCGATGGTTGATTTGTTGGCATATAATTGTTCATCATACACTCTTATAATCCTTTCTTTGTCTGTGGTATCATATGTAATCTCTCCTATTTTATTCTTATTTTATTTAAATGAGTCCTCTATTTTATTGTTTGTTAGTCTAGGTAAAGGTTTCTCAATTCTGTTTATCTTTTCAAAGAACCAGCTCTTAGTTGCATTGATCTATTATTCTATTGTCTTTTCAGTATTCATTTCATTTATTTTACCTGGTCTTTATTTCCTTACTTGTACTAACATTGGGTATATTCTTTTTCTAGTTCCTTGAGGTGTAAAGCTAGTTTGTTTATTTGAGGTTTCCCTTGTTTCTTGATGTAGGTATTTGTCACCGTGAACTTCCTTCATAGAAATGCTTTTGACAGAGTCCATAAGTTTTAGTATATTTTCATTTTTATTACCTCAAGGTATTTTTTTTTATTTCTCTTTTGATTTGTCCCTTGTTGAGCTATTTATTGGTTGTTCAGTGCCATGTTGCTTAATCTCTACATATTTGTGAATTTTCCTCCCTTTTTTCCCTCTGTAATTGATTTCTAGTTTCATATGATGAAGGTTAAAAAGATACTTGATGTCATTTCAAACTTTTTAAAATTTACTAAGACTTGTTTTATGGCCTAACATATGATTGTTGTGAAGACTGCTCCATATGTAGTTGAGAAGAATGTATATTCTGTTGCTTTTGTATGGAATGTTCTGTATATATACATATATATTTGTTAAGCTCATTGGTTCTAAAGTGTTGTTAAAGGTCAATGTTTTCTCATTGATTTTTCTCTTGAGATGATGTATGCATTAATGAAAGTGGGGTATTAGAATCCACTACTATTATTGTATTAGTGTTCATTTCTCTCTTAGGTCTGTTAATATTTGCTTTATATAGATGTAGATCCCTTCCTCATTTTTCAATAGAAGTTTTATAAATACCATACTGAGTGGTATAGTTCTTATACATTAAAATAAATTTTTAAAAACATGTATGGATTTTTATCTTGCTTTTGACTCCATTTATGATGTATTTTCCTACTCAGAATTTTTACATAGCTAAATTTACTAGTTCTTTTCTTTATTGTTTCTACTTTAATGACACATTTATAAACACTTTTCCCATTTTAAGATTATATACTAACTCACCATATTTTCTTTCGATATTTTTGGTGTGTATTTTATTTTTACATTTGATATATCTGCATTATTTTTTCTGTAAAGTTTGCCAAAGTAATACGATCTTTGTTTGTTTGTTTTTACAAAGAATCAGTTGGCTCAATTCCATTGCTGAACAATATTTCGCTCACTGATTTAAATTAATGAAATGGTATTCTTATTGTCATTATAATTTCCATTTTGTATGTAAATGACAAAAAAGTTTCATGCCAATCATGAGAGCTTGTAAAATGGTCTCATGTTCACTTAGACTTACATGGTTATGGCCAGAGCCTAAGTTAATTCTTGCACCTTTCAGTTTGATTTTGCATTATTATTTAGTATTATAATGATTCAGCAAAGCAGTTTCTCATGTTGCCATGCAAAAATATATTACTCCAATGATCCTTCTCTGAAAAAAAAATGGTTATAAGACAAAATATGCTGTGGTTGTATGGTAAGAGTAGCATTTATATCAATTAGGAATAAAAAACTCAACTTAATTTTAGCTTTATATATAGGAAACTACAGTGAGACAAATCTGTGTCCCTTATTCCCATACACTAACTTATATTCAATACATTTTTTGCATTCCATAGATCACCTATTTTAAAAGATATATTTGCCCCATTGTACCATTATATATCTGCATAAGCTGCCTCAGGTACAAGGCATCCTATTTTGAATATGAAACTTAGGCAGGTAGAAGTTTAGCTTCCTGATGGCTAAAAGTAGGAATGGTAACCTGCCTTCCTGAAAGTTCTTTTTTGTTGTTGTTATTAGTTTTATTAGGGTGACATCGGTTGATCACATTATGTGCTCACCACCCAGAATCAGCTCTCTTTCTATCACCATATATTTGATGCCCCCTCCCTACTCCCCCGTCCCCCTCCCCTGCTTTCCTGGAAGTTTTTTTGAGAGTTCCCAGCACTTATATTCTTGAGACACAACTTTGGAGAATGAATCCTGATTAATGAGGGACGATATGGAATTAAACTTCACCGAAGCCCTGGATTATAAAATTGGAGACACATGGCTATGATTTCAGTAAAATCTGCCAACATCTTATTCTATCAATGTGCTGCTTATGTTTCCCACTGTTCCTATCATGAAAAGAGCAAGAATGGGCACTGGCAAGTGGCAGCTGTGGCAGGCCAACTGAGAGCCCTCCCTTGCCTCTGCCAGGTGCTGTTGTGTTTTCACAGTTCTACCTTTCCTCCTGTGGTGGATCTTTAAATTTATAGCATTTCAACCTTATGTCTCAGTCAATAAGGAATCTGGGCCCAAAACAACATTCTCAGTAGTTCCAAGGCAGCACAGAGTGCCTGAATTACATTATATGATGAAGTGTCTAAGCAATGGTTTGTGCAGCTCTATTTCTACAGAGTGTATAGAATGCGGGACCAATATCTCCTGTGTCTATCAGAAGCTTCCAATTAAAAGACATTAACAAAAGAAAAAGAAAAGAAAATAGCATGAATTGAATCGTTTATACAATATCTTTACTTTTCTTGAAACAAGGTTATTTAAAAAGCTTTGTATTTATTTTTCTAAAGAGAGCCATCCTTCTGTGGGCCAGCTCAATTTTAGTTCTTCTATGATGCTTTAAGCTTTGAAAGTGTCACAAATTAATCTCTCTTGGGCTAGAACTATCATTAATTCTTCGATTGAATCTAGTATTTTCACTTGGCATAATCTGTTTATTATAATTGTTTTCTAGTGTTTTTGTGACACTCCTCCACTCCACTGTAATTAATCAAGGATGGAGATATGGCTCATGTTTCTTGATAGCCTTCATACTAGGTAGCATGAGTTTTAGGAATCTAAAAGGATGAGTGACATTCTTGGTGCATCTTATCTCATCATTTCTCATTTATCAGAAACAGAGTCTCCTTTCCCCATACTAAATTCCCTCTCTTTTTTTTTTTTTTGGTCTTGTTTCAACAACATAGAAGAAACATTTATGTCTTTAAACGTTCTTTTTAGGTGAACAAACAATATTAATAAACAGTTTATGACTGAGCTTATCTGGCAGAAATATGATGCAAGATTATGGGTATTTCTTTCTAAAATAGCAAACATAGACATGAGTGAAGTGGGTCATTTACCAAGTAGAATAATCTTTTTCATTTACAATTATTTTATTGAAAAGTTTGTGCATGGCTTAATAAGTGCTAAATATCAAGGAATTCAAGCAAGTCAAGGTAGACAAGAAGATTCATGACTAATTTAGCAAATGAGTTTTTTATTAGTATATATTATATATTCTTCATACTTTATAGCTGTTTCTTTTTAGTTCTTTACCCGTAGCAATCACATATCCTTCTACTGACGATGATTAATAAACACTATACAATAATGTTTTATGGAAGTTTGTAAAAAGCTAGATTAGATAATGGATTACTATAAATGTAGTTTTCAGTTCTCCAGGTATGTCACTGGGTTTCAAGTACTCAGATGGAGCAAAGCAATTTGCATTATTTTGGAATCAACTGGGTAAAGTCGAAATAAACTTTTGTCAGCCGAATTGGTATAAACACCCATTATAGTATCTGAAGGATGCAAGTGTGTTCAAAAATGGCAATGCATTACATAATGGATATGTTGTCTAATGGAGGTTGTGTACTACCATTCCAGTAGTTTGCATAAGCTGAGAAGGAGCCTTTCTCACAGGGTAGTATTTCTCCTTCCCTGCAGGTTTAATTTGTTTGTGACAGAAAGAGAGCATCATGCTTTTAGCATTGTGCAAATTAAAAATATTAATGAACTGAAGTAATAAGTAAAACAAAGTATTTTTTTATTAAATCACCATCAAAGTTTATATTTATATCCCAGACTTGTCTTCCTGTCAGTGTGTCCCTAGGCACAAGAAATAAGGGAGAAAATCTGATGAATTTTATTTCTTCACGCTTACGGTTATTGGACTTCTTATATAAATTGGAAATGTTGTCATTTTCTTTTTCCAATCTGGATGACTGCTATTTTCATGTTCACTAATAAAATAAATCAAGGTAAATAAGAGAACATATCCCATGGATATTATTTTTTATTATTATTATTTTGTATTTGGTTTCAAATGCTACATAGAAACTCAAAATTCAGTTCTGCATGTTAGAATCAGTGAAAATCCTGTTTGAATTTGTGTTTTGCTAAACTGGTGCAAGAACTCAAAACACTCAAATCTGGATTGAATCCTAAAGGAAAAATTACGTATATTTATGCATCAAAATTCACAGCATTGGTCCCAAGGGACCTGTTACTGGTTTGTTTTTCCATTGAGTAACTCTTTATATACTTGGAAATACTGTTTAATTTGGAAATCATGCCATGATTTTGAACAGTCTTGTATAATTATTTAGACTATGTGAATCCATCTCATTCACAATAAGAGGGTTGTTTAAATAGATCGTTTCTCAACCTCCAGACTATTGACATTTAAAGCTATTCTATGTATTATAGGATGCTTAGCAGCATCTTTAATTTCTATCTACTAAATGCAATAGCAACCCACTGGTTCTGACAACCAAAATTATTGCTAGACCTTGCCATTTCATATGAATGCTAAATTTTGCATTTGTTGAGGAATCACTGAAATAGAAATAGAGTGATGTAACTCTAATAGAAATCCTTCATTCCAGGTATATGTTCCATCTTCAAGAATCAACCTTAAGGGGAAACCGGGATGGCTCAGTGGGTTAAGCGCTCACTTTGCAGCACCGGGGACTGGGGATCGAATCCCAGCCCCGGCCCGTGTGGAACCATGTGCTAAACTGGGAGCTCCCCCAGTTCAGTTCTCTGTCTCTGTATCTCTCTCTCTTTCTCTCTGTCAAAAATAAAAAAAAATAAAAAAAAATAAAGAATCAACCTTAAAAACAGGATATAAGTAATCTAAATCATTATTTGGAATATTTTGTTGTTGTTTCTGTTACTAGAGTTTTATATTTATCCACTGAAAGTTACACAGTTGATAGAAAGAAATATTTGCATTATAAATCTACATGTATATTATACATATCTATTGATTATATATAAATATGAACATACATTGTCTGCATAAATATATATATAAACTAATACAGCTTTCACTGTATATCCACTTATCTATATATATATGAGTGATGTCTTGAAAAACTCTAGCCATAAATGCTTCTATTTTTTATCTTACATGGTTGGATACTTTCAGGATAGCCCTCATAAACTAATACACGGGGGGAAGCTGGGATAGCTCGATGGGTTAAGTGCTCACTTTGCAGCCCTGGAGACCAAGGATCGAATCCCAGCTCTGGCCCAGGGGGACCCATATGCTGAACTGGGGTGTGCCCTCAGTTCAGTTCTTGCAGGGGCCTATTTAGAAGGCTTCTGGCCCAGTTTCTGCCCTTCGCAGCCCCATGCCCAGCTGTGGAGTGAAACTATATGGAAAACTAATGCTGTCAACTACGGAGACTGCTCTGGGCCCTCCCCCTTCTCTCTGTCTCTCTCTGTCTCTGTTTCTCTCTGTCAAAAATCAATAAAAATAAATCTTTAAACTAATACACATATCTCGTAATACCTATCAATTCACAATAATAACTTAAACAACTTTTTGGATGCCTTCAGATTAAAATGGTCTAGCTTTAAGGTAAAATAGGATTCAGTTAAAATTTTTTTGGTAAATAAAACTTTCAAGTTCTTTTATGAGACCTTATAATTAAAAATAAAAACTACAAAAACCTCATTAAAGTTGATAGTACAGAACCTTTGAATGAAGTCAGAATGATCTGAAATTAAGAAGAAATCCTTTAAATACACTGTGAGTCACTTACCAGTTAGTTCACAATAAAAAATCAAGTACTTGAACTAAAACTGCTCAGGTTTCTGCCGCCATTTATTTACCAGGAATTGAATTACATTTTTGTAGATCTAAGTCTTTTGTATGTTTCTTATTCACACTTCCCATTAAAATTATTTCGGTGTGTGGACAGCACTGAAGACAATTTTAGAGTCTGGAGTTCTTGGCCTTTTGCTACTGATCAACTATTTAAATAAGCTATGTTATTTAACCTTATTTAAGATTTAGTTTGCAAAAGGAAAATATGAAGTAATATGCCCTCCTAATTAGTTTATACCTTTGTAACAAAAAAACATTAACCTGTAAGCACTAATGTGTATAGATAAACACAGCTCATTCTGATATTTTCTACTTGGTAAAATGGCACTCATTGAACGATACTAGAAATCTATTCTCTCTATATATATTTTTATACAAGGGGTTAACAAAATCTTTCTAGAAAAAAAATGTAGACTTGCTGGAGGTGATCAAAACAGTTGTTTGAACTATAGTGTCTATATGAGAAGATAGTTTAATAAATATTGGCATAAATTCATATAAAATGTGAAAAATAATGATCTATTAATGGAAGTCAATAATTACATTTCTGGTGCTTGTACATCGTCCATACGTAAACATGGATAAATCAACCTACGAGACAAAATGTCCTATGTCTCCAAAGTATGATTAAATGACTACTACTGCATAAATGGTGATTACAGTACTGAGGGCAGTAATACAGAACAAACAGTACTTCTATTTTGGGGCGCTTAATGTTTTGTTTTGTTTTGTTTTGTTTTTTAATTTTGCCTCCTGCTAAAGAAAAATGATTTGCTTCATTACCCAAATACTGTCTTTCCCTTTTAAAATGGCCAAATGTGAAATGTACTACTTAATAATGCAGATGCAAGGTTTTGTAATATGTATTAAGATAGATTGCTTATGTGAAATGGAAATGAATACAATAAATCAAAATAGCTCATTGTTTTATAGTAATTTATCAGTTTTAATTTTAATTTTTTTATTGTTCAGTTCTCTAGTTTTTTTTCCTGAGTGTAGGCTTCTTCCTTGTAAAATTTGGCTGCATTTATCCCTTTACCATAGAGAAAATGTACGTACATAATCTAATCCCTACAAATGTGAGATAGAAATTATTGAAAAAATTAAAGTCATACCAGTTGATGACCTCATAACAATGACATTTTGATAATATTTTATAAATATTGAGAACAAATGATTCAAAATAGATAATATAGCCTACAGGATAAATAGAAATACAAGGATCTAGAAATTTGTAAAAGAATATAAAGCAGAGTTGACTAATCCTTTTTTTGTTCACATGACTCTGGCATTTGAAACTCTGCAAAACCACATGTTTGTACTTTACAAACTATATGCCAATTTACTGAGATTAAAGAAATACTTTATAAGGTCTTAAAGTCTTGACATTCATTCACTCACAAAATTAGGACTACAAACATGAACATATATAATTATTGTTCTCAAGAAGTTCATGGTATAATTGGTGCTATATAATGAAATCTGGAGAATCCCTAAAAGGCCATCTGGGAATGGCAAAATGGAGGGAAAAAATCAATTTAATAAAATTAAAATTTTAAAAACTTTCATTTTTTAATTAATTTACAATGTAAAATCAACCAATGGAGAATGTAGAAAATGTGCCATTTTGTCTTTTCAGTGACATCCTCAATAGATTCTTGGAAGCCAGGTATATACAAGTTTTTATCAACTTTTAAGTGAACTTGCATCAGTATAGTATTATCTGACGAGTAGCAACTTATTTCTTCCTTTCCCTTTCATCCTGTATGATTTTTTACCAGAAAAGGTAGGAACAAAAAAAATTATGACTTGGAGAATAATCTCCAGGTAGGGAGAAAAAGTAAATACATATCTGAATATATCAGTGACAGATGTCTTGAAACTTAAAAAATTGGACCCCATAATTGCAGAACTTTCTGTAAGCATGTTTTCTGTTTGTTTGTTTTAACCCCCAGAAATTTCTTATACCTCTTTTACTATCCCAAATCTAATCAATAACCCCTCTATAGATGAAACAAACACTGTGATTCCTACCATTAATGATACCAGTTTTTACAGAGAAAACTTTCTGGGTGTCATTTAGAGTCTCAAATCCTTATGAACTTAGTATATTTCTCTCATATTACTAATTTAAAAGGTGTACATTAGAGGACAAGTGGGGAATTTTTCACAGGTAGGAATTTGTCCCTGAGAAGTAAAAACTGGCAGTGAGAGAGAACTTAATAGGCTTAAGGAATTTCAAAGCATAGAAATGTAGAGTCCTTCATTGTGAGGACAAATAACTAGATTTTCTTGGTCCTTTATGCAGCAGTGAGATAGTGGTTCTGATAACACATCATCAAAAATTTGATAAACTTGTACAACATGAAAGTAAAGAGAGAAATTAAGCATTTAACATATCTTAGGAAAAAATTATATTTTTAGGAAAAAGTTTAAATTTTCTTTAATAATTTAATGAAACTTTTTTGGATAATTTTAGAAAATAATGAGGGTTATTGAATTATTTTAGAAATGGCATCCTGGGTAATGTAAACACTAATCATAATGCTATTATAATGAGTATGGCTGTGTTGTTTATAAATGACATATCAATTCTATTACATATCAAATGTTATTTTCTAGCAAAACAAAGCTCAACTGTTCTTGCTAGTTAGGTGCATTACAAGTGAATTGAGAATTAAATAGGTTATATTATTTTTATGACATAATGATTTTTATCTTATGTAGTTTGAATAGTGAGTAATAATAATTTTTTATAAATATGTGATCTCTAAATACTCCAATGAAGTATTTATTTCATTTTATTTTAATATCACAGTGGTTTTAATTAAAAATAGTCATAATAATATCCAGAATATACCTTAGAGTTACTAAATCACCATTTGATATTGATTTCAAAATACTGGATAGTATACATATTTCTTTTTTAAAAATATGAAAAGTGTGGATGCTGGGATAGCTCAACAGGTTGAGTGCTTGCTTTGTCGAGTCCCAGACCCGGCTCATGCGAACCCACATGCTGAACTGTGGCATAACTGGTAACCACTAAGATAGCAGTGAAGGTTCTCACTGCCCGCAATATGGTTCCCACCCTGCACAGCCCCATGTCTACCCATGTGGAGTGAAACTGTGTCAAAGCTAATGATGTGCAATTATGGAGACTCCTCTGGGCCCTGCACCCTTCTCTCTCTCTCTCTCTCTCTCTCTCTCTCTCTCTGCCTCTGTCTCTATCTCTATCTCTATCTCTCTCTCTATCTCTCTTCCTTCTCTCAAACAATAAAATAAATCTTTAAAAATACAATAAATTGGAAAAGCAATACTGATTTCACAAGAATTTCTTTATGATATTTCAAAGACATTACTCCAACGTACATATGTCACTGTTTCTTTGGAAGCTGGTAATTTTAATTAAAAATCAGATGTTAGTTTGTAATCATAGATAATTAGTGTTGAGTAGCATTTCTCATTTTTAGCTTATATAACTTGTTCTATAATTTTATCTTTGTTAGTATTTAATTATTACAGTACCTATTGCCAAATGGTCTTTTGATGATGGATGCAAGAATTTTAGATTTAAAAAAAAAATTTGTTTTCCTTTTTTTTTGTTTGTTTCGGGTTTAGTCTATATAATGTGTGTCTTCTAGCAACACTTACTTCTCCTCACCCACTCCCAGCTAAAAGCAAGCTTTTCTTATTCTGCATCTTTTGTTCATTTTTCTCTTTAACAGAATATCTGGATGCACAATTGAGTTTTTTTAAACTAGCAAATATATGGTGATGTGTAATGATGTAAGTTTGTCTAACTTTTACCTATTTTGGTCTCTGCTAATGCATTGGAAGAAAAACTTCACAAGAGAAGTCAATGAGTGCAAGAGGCTTGATCATCTCAGTGAGATAACTTTGAATAATTAAAGTTGTTTGTGACAGAGTTTTTACCCAAAATATATATTATACACAAATGTCAGTAAATAACAGATCTCAAAGAGAACAATTCAAAGGTTTTATTTTTATATTGCGACTGTGTATTTTCTCAAATTTGCAATTTAAAACAAACTGGTAATTAGAGTAGTTGTAAGAGAAGTAAATTTAGTAGTATTAATAATAATAAATAGCTGTCATTTATTTCAATATTCATGTGCCACTACCTATGCTATGTGTTTTAATATTTATTTATTTATTTATTTATTTATTTATTTATTTTTGACAGAGAGAGTGAGAGAGAGAAAGACAGACAGAGAGAGACAGAGAGAGAGAGAGAGAACTGAACTGGGGAAGCTCCCACTTCAGCATATGGGTCCGCAGGGGCCGGGGCCAGGATTTGATCCCTGGTCCCCAGCGCTGCAAAGTGAGCGCTTAACCCACTGAGCCATCCCAGCTTCCCCTGCTATTTGTTTCATGTAGACTATTTAACTTAACCCTCACAGGGACTTTGTAAGGAGGTATTTTGATGCTCCTTTAACAGATGAGAAGACTGTTGCTCAAGAGTTTAAGTAACTGGGCAAACTGTGGTCTGTCATAATTGAAAGCCTAGCACACTCCTTACATTAAGTGTGGAGGTATCTCTGTCTTCTCAGACGTCACTCTCAGAAAATACAATATATTTTAATGTGGTTTAAATATAGCTCAATATCTTACAGTCATACTTTCTCAGGAATGAGGTGAGTTCATAAAAATAGTTAATTTAAAAATCTTTCCACATATAAAATAGAAATATAAAGATTAAACTTCTTTGATCTCTTTGTACCTTAGGATGTGCTACAAAACTAGGTAAAGAAGTTGAATTAACTTTTAATATTATAAGTAAGTACAACTCTTAAGATATATTTTAATATAGAATATTTTATTAGCAGAAAAAAATTGATAGTTTAATCATCATGTACTATTATTAATATTTTATTATG
>PVKE010044854.1:0-12844 GCA_004027555.1 Craseonycteris thonglongyai | reverse complement strand
AGAGGATCGAAGCCCAGCTCCCGCCCAGGCGAACCCACATGCTGAACTGGGGTGTGCCCTCAGTTCAGTTCTTGCTGGGGCCTGTGTGGGAGGCTCCTGGCCCAGTTCCTGCCCTGCGCAACCCCTCGCCCACCTGTGGAGTGAAACTATATGGAAAACTAATGCTGTCAACTATGGAGACTGCTCTGGGCCCTCCCCCTTCTCTCTGTCTCTGTCTGTCTGTCTCTCTGTCAAAAAATAATAAAAATAAATCTTAAAAAAAAAAATTTTTTATTTTATTATTTTTGACAGAGGGAGACATAGAAGAGGATGAACCCAGAGCAGTCTCCATAGTTGCATGCCATCAGTTTTCGACATAGTTTCATTACGTATCTGTGGGCATGGGGATCTCCCACATGGAAAGCACACCTCAGTTCAGCATATGGTAAGGTGACCAGATTTTAACATTGGTAAAGTGGGACACCATTGACTGGGGGGGAGGGGGGTTCTTGATTAAAAATTTGGTCTCTCTCCCGCCATTCCCTAGCTTGTCCGTGCATTCTTTCCAAAAATCGGGACTTTTTTAAAACGCCGTGGGACGCAGGACAAATTGTTAAAAATCGGGACTGTCCCACCAAAAGCGGGACGTCTGGTCACCCTAGCATATGGGTCTGCACAGGCTGGGGCTGGGGCTCAATCCTTGGACCCTGGGCTGTTGGTGAGCACTTAACCCACAGGGCCATCCCAGCTTCCTCCCAACCTCATTGTATTTCTCTCTCTGTGAGTCAGTCCTGGATGAGCACAGCTCCCAGGAAGACAAGTAGTAATAAATGCACTCAAACCTCTAGCCCCAAGACAGATCACACCATTGGGCTGACAACCCTCACTTTTGAAGCTCAATTCCCTTGTAAGTGGGCAGAAAGGGCAAAAATTATACCTCTATCAGCACAAGGGCTTAGGTCTATTGCCAGAATTCTGTCCTGTCTATAGGTGAAGATTAGCTATTCCAAGGAATGGCTGACCTAACTGTTGAAGGAGCCCTGCGAACTGGGACCAGATGAGAGAGCAGGGATGGAACAAAGGACATGGATTCAAATACTATTTCAAAGGTAAAAGCAACTGAAAAAAGGGATGTGGGGAATTTTATGTATTTTTTAAAAAGATTTATTTTATTGTTTAAGAGAAGGAGAGAGAGAGAGTGAGAGAGAGAGAGAGAGAGAGAGAGAGAGAGAGAGAGAGAGAGAGAGAGAGAGAGAGGGAAAAGGCCCAGAGCAGTCTCCACAGTTGAGTAGTACATCATTAGTTGTGACATAGTTTCATTCCACACAGGTGGATGTGGGATCACACAGGGTGGGAACCAAACTGGGAGCCTTCTGCATGGGAGGTGAGAACCTTCGCCGCCATCCCGGCAGTTACCAGTTGCACTGCAGTTCAGCACATGGGTTTGCATGGGCCAGGGCCAGAATTTGATCCCCGGACCTCTTGGTTGCAAAGTAAGCACTCAACCTGTTGAGCTATCCCGGCATCCCTGTATTTTTTGAAAGAAGGAAAGATTGCTGGGGGATAGGTTCTGCTTAGGACATGATGAAGTTCAGCTGCCTGTGATCTGAAGTGGAGGCTCAGAGAGGACAGATGAGCGTTCTTAAATCTGAGTGGGGGCAGGGTGTAAAAGAGGAGCACAGGATCTAGGAGCCCTGCACCTCTACCTCCACAGGCAGTACCAAGTCTTATTTTTGCCTTGGGGTAAGGGTGGGAAAGAGGAAGAGAATCCTCAGCTTCCTGAAGCAGGTGCCTCACTGTGGTAGCTCTTTAGGAAGCCTTCATGTCTCTTTGTGCTAAGGGACAAGAACTAAATCAACCTCTCTCAAATCAAATGCCTCATAAGCAATCTTATTCCCAGAGGATGAAGTATAGGAAAAGAGGCAGGATGTGCCAGCGGAGGCCCATCTCGGCCCTGCACACAATGATTACTACATTGGACTGAGCCCCAAAGGGCAAGGTTTTGCCTATCCCACCTATCACCACATCTCCTAGGAAGGGGCCTGGTCTGCTGCTGTAGGAGCTACCAGTCTCCGCTTTCACAACTAGAAACAGAGGCCCAGAACAGCCAAGTGACTGGCATGTGGGGACCCAAAGAGAGAGATTCCAGTGCCTGGGAAGCAGTCAATGCCAGTCAAGAAATCAGAGGACACGGCTCCTGGAGTCAATCACTGACCACAGGTCCAGCTCCTCCTCTGTGCTTTCAAATTCTAAAACTCTGAAAACTGAAACTGTCATTAAGATGGCAGGCAAACTTGACCTGTACCATTGTATGGCTAATTATAATCTAGGTGAGTATACTCAGGAGTTTAATTACATAATTATTAATGTGTCTGATTTGGGGGTCCTGCCATAAGGCCCTGCTAGGGGTACTTTGTAAAACACAGTACATGAACTTATCTCTATTCTAATACTTGGGAGAGTTCTAATTCCAACAGATACCCGGACCTACCATTTAGGACAGTTACTGGGGACTTGTGGTTCACAGGCCAGTCTTTTCTCCTCACCTCAGTTCCCTGTCTACATGAGGATGCACAACATTGTCCCCCTCACAAGGAAGGAGGAGGAAGAATGGGAGAATAGGATGAAACCTGCAAAGTGCTGTCCCACAGCCTATCTAACACCCAGAACATCCCCATTTGCTGGCCATGACCTTACCTCCTCTCGCAGCTCATATTGCTCAATCAGCTTCTTGAGCCTCTCAGCGAGCTCCATATTCTCCTGGCGCAGCTTGGAATTGCGTTCATTGTGCTGTTCCATCTGTAGCTGAATGTCATTCAGCGTCACCTGGAAGTGTGAGGTCACCTCCTTGCGTTTCTCCTCTTCCTCCCGGGCCCGCTGTATGCCTTCTTCCTGGGCAGAGAAGTCAGTCCCAGCTCCATCATCTACTGCTCCCCAGCCAGCCTCACAAAACTCCCCTAACCAGTCCAGGATGGTCTCTATCAATAGCCCTCCCTGCTCTCAAAGTGAGGAGTAGCCAGGTTCCAAGAGGTCATGCAGTGGGGGCTCCTAATGGACCCTTCTGTAAATCAGGTGACATTGAGAGATTCTCTTCCTAGAAAAATGCAGGCATACATGTAAGTGCCATTCTAAAGAAGTTTGGATCTCCTGAAGCCTATTCTTCCAGTCATCAGAATAGGTCTGTAAGACCTATTAAGTAGTTTAGTTTTAATGTGCTTTTATCTTTGACATCCCCAACTCCCAACCAAGTAGTTAAAATTCAGCAATACTCAGGGTTTGCAAGGTTGTCCAGGCGCTGTTGGTGGGAAGGCAATCTGGCAAAATCTATTAAAATTTGTTGTTAAAAAGAATAAGACAGCTCCACATACACAGACAGGGAAAGATAAGGCATTGTGTAAAATGAAAAAATGGAATTGTATATAAAACAATGCATGTATAATAATTTAATTTAAAAAACTGTAAGTAAGATTTTATATGTAGACAGGAAAGTTAGGCTGTACTCAATCCAGTTCCTGTTTAGAAAAAAAAAAAAGTGCAGCTTGCTGCTGTGTTCATTTAATTTTATGTAAACATGCTCTTTGAGACTGAAGCAAATCTGACTGGTTTTCAATGTGAAAATAAAATATAAAAACTGTTCTTAGTGTTATTAAACAGAACTTGTCTCTAATCCTAATGTAACAAATGTATATAATGACCAGTATTTAATTAAATTTTTTTCATGTGTAGCAATGCTACATTTTTCTAGGATTTGCAGGCTGCAAGTTATCTTGAGGTAAACACTGCAGCTGCAAGGGTGGCTGGTGAGTATTCTCAGGACAAACGGGAAATGGATTCAACTTACATATAAGTAGGTTTACTTCCTATGTTTTCTGATGGTTACTGAGGTTGAGAAGAGTGACTATTACTTTTGATTTGTTATACTTTGATCACCCTTGCATCACATCAAATTTACATTAAATTTGTAATATTTTAAGACAAACTAAAATTGAACAATGCAAGCTGTAAAATACCATATACCGTATTTTCCGGCGTATAAGACAACCCCTAATTTTACAGTTAAAACATAGGTTTAGGCCTATATTCGCTGTATAAGACTACCCCCCACTTCCGAGGCTGTAGTCTTATACAGCGAATATAGGCCTAAACCTATGTTTTAACTGTAAAATTAGGAGGTCGTCTTATACGCCCGGTCGTCTTATACGCCCGGTCGTCTTATACACCAGAAAATACGGTATTTACCGATACAAATTTTATAAAATATATAAAGGCTATGCATACAAAAATGGCCTGGAGGTCACAGCAGGGACCAGGCTTTAAGCAGACTGACCCCACCCTGGGAGAAGCAGAACAAGAAAGACTGGGGGAAGAGCAGCTCTTCGGTGCTGGACCCTGGCTTCCCCAGAGGTTGCTATGGAGCCACAAACTCCTGAATTCCTGCACTCTGGGTTCTCTTAGCTCCTTAGCCTTTATCTTACCTAAGACAAGTACATGTCACATGGTTGCACATAAGCCTGTGCTAGTGTTTAAGGGGAAGGCCATCAAGGATAAGTGGAAGTCAAGGAAGCCAGCTGTCCTTCCCAGGGGACCCAGCCAGCCTACCTTGAGGGAGCGGTTGTGGCGCTGCAGCTCGCGGCACAGGCTCTCGAGCTTGCTGCGGGCCAGGACGGCCTTGCTATGCTCACTGCGCAGGTGGTCCTTCTCCTGCACCAGCTGGCTCTGCTTCTTCTGCAGGAGCTTCATCTGCTTCTGGGAGTTCCGGTGCTCCTCCAGCTGGGGACAGGAAGGCAGATAAGTGTCCTGTGGGGCTCTCCCTATGGGGATCTAGGGTCTCCTGAGCTGACCCTACTCCAGCCACAACAGCTCAGACTGGACACTGAGAGTGCTCCATTTGCTCCTCACAATAACCCCAAGAGCTCCTGTTCCACAAGGGTACAGGCATAGACACTCAAACAGGCCAGACGTACACGGCCAGCAGACCCGTTTCTCTCCCAGCTCTGAATCCAGAGACAAAGTTCTCAAGATTCTTAGACCACTACATCCCTCCAACTCTTAGGGCACTTAGGCCCTCGATGAGACCTCTTGTACTCAACAGACCTGTCACTCCCTCTCATTGCTCCAAGACTTTAGCACTAGTCCATCATTTTTCTCTTCAGTATGATTCCTATTATCATCTTGGCCTTTTCATTATCAATTGGGAGCAGGTCATGAGCCTGAATGGAAAGGTTTTGGGGGGCCTCAACGGCAAAGCCTCGGTTCCCTGGGCCTAATGAGAGGGACCCAACCGGGACCTTGATGGCAAAGCCTCCATCCCCCTTTTCATCTCCTGGGGGGGTAACTGGGTGATTAGATATAGAAAAGTGTGTATATATAGCTTGCATGAAGGCCAGCAATGGCCCATGATCTAATTACATGTCAAAGCCTTTTCTGGAAGGAGCTGTTACCTCCTGTAAAGATCTGTTCACACTTGCTTTGCTATGCTAATGCCTGACCTTTGCCTGTTTATCATAATGGTAAACTTTTGCTATATAAGGCAAACAATAAAGCTATTTGAGGCTGCTCCTAGTGAGGACAGTCTGCGGACAATTGAACTCGGGGACTTCGTTCATTCAGGCTGGTTCCTGGCAATTATCAAAGGCAATCCTTCTGACTAGGTGGCCTCAGTCCTTAAACCCTGTCCTCAGACCTCCCTCTTCTCCCAGCTCAGATCCCTCCCACAAGCCTATTTATCTTGTACAGTAGATATATACGGTAACACAATTCAATTATGTAATTAAAACTTTCTAGTAGCCAATTAAAAAAATAAAGAGGTAAAATTAACTTTAATATCTGAATATTATAATTTCTACCTGAAATCAATGTAAGAAATTTGAGATATTTTAAGTCTTCCTTTTCCTTAGGTCTGTTGAATCCAGTGTGTATCTTACATTTGCAGCACATCCAGATTCAGACTACCTATATTTCGACATAGTTTTATTCCACACAGGTGGGGGTGGGGGTGGGGGGTCATGCAGGGCTGAACTGGGCCAAGGGCCTACCACATGGAAAGCTCGCCTTGGCTAGAACCTCCTTACAGGAGAATTCCAGCTAATAAATGTGAATGGAATATGGAATGAAAGAATTTAAAAATAATTAGGCAATAACCTTCAGTGGATGAAATCTGTTGCTTAAAATTCTGTTGGTTAACTTGACAAAGGAGGGGTCTGACTGGTGCCACTTGAACCTACTGAACTATCTTTCATCACTAAAAGTGGGATGACCAAACTACTTCTCCTGTGACAACATGAAGAATACCACTTAGGAAGAATTCTTATCAAAGAAGTTGAACTTTAATTGGATTAAGCTTTTATAGCTAACTTCCACTTTATTTACAGGAATTAAGAAGGTAAAGAAACAAATGAAATGCTACTACAAAACTAGAAAGTGGGACACACTGCAGGACAATCTGCAATAAGTCAATATCATGAGATAAGAGTGAGGCAGTTAGATGAAGACTGCTTTGAAGAGCTATAATAACCCAAGTAATAAATGGACTGTTTGGACTCTGATTTGATCGAGCTTACATTTTTAAACAACTGAGGAAATTTGATTATAGACTAGGTGCTAAGAAATATCAAGTCATTACTGTTAACTTTGTTAAATGTGATTAATAGCACTGGGCATTTCCATATTTCGGGGAGAAACATACTGAAGCACACAGGGGCGAGATGACATGGTATACGGGATCAGGCCAGGACCTCTTGGGCTCTCCCACTGGAATGTGAAAATTTTCCTCTTATTGCTAGTCAAGAAATGGCTGGCTGGAACTTGACTTCCCAGTTATATGAGAAAAAGGATCAGAGAGAGGTTGAACAGGAATTAAGCCACCTACTACCCCATGCCAGGCGGCCTGCTGACTTTTCAAGGAAGGAAGGGTGTGAGAAGGGGGAAAACTAACCAGTTCAGCATACTTCTTGCACAGAGCTGCCAGCTTCTCCTCTGGGGTACTCAGCGTGTTCAACGTCTGCATCAGTAATGTAATCTCCTTTCCTGCAAAGCACAGGGAGCAAAGGCATGTACCCCTTTCTCTGGAATCCCCTCCAGGCCTGGCCCCACACTCTTCTGCCTTGAGGCGGCCTTCTCCTAATCATACTTCATATTTGTTTACTGAACTGGCTGCCTTCCTTGCTAGTCTGTGTGATTTATGAGAGCTGGGTCCAACTAAGTTCTGCTTATCATTGTGGCCCAGTGTTGTCCCTAGTGCTTATCACAGAGGACATGCTCAACAAATATTTATTAAATGAATGATTGAAATATCTGTGAGCACCAAGAATAGGCGAGAAAAAAATTGCCTGCTCTACCAATAGGTGAAAGAAAGGTGTCCATTTGTGAATTCAGTGCTACTGTTTCAATGTAAAGAAGGCCCTTCTATTTTTTTTTAAAGATTTGTATTATTGTTTGAGAGAAGGCGAGAGAGGGAGAGAGGGAGAGAGGGAGAGAGGGAGGGAGAGAGGGAGAGAGGGAGAGGGGCAGAGGGGCAGAGGGGGAGGGGGAGAGGGAGAGGGAGAGGGAGAGGGAGAGAGAAAGCCCAGAGCAGTTTCCATAGTTGGACATTATTAGTTGCAACATAGTTTCATTGTACATAGGTGGATGTGGGGCTGCAGGAGAACTGAACTGGGGGCCTCCCACGTGGGATGCCCCCTAAGAACCTTCACTGCCATCCCAGCAGTTACCAGTTGCGTCGTAGTTCAGCATATGTGGTTTGCACAGGCCAAGGCCAGGGCCAGGATTTGATCCCCAGACCTCATGGTTTCAAGGCAAGCACTCAACCTGTTGAGCTCTCCCGGCATCCCCCAAGAAGGCCCTTCTGAGAGGAAGGATGCAAAAAGGAATTGACCTTCTTGAGTACTAAACAGAGGTAGCTAAACAATGAACTTTAAAATAAAAATACCTCCTAATATTTGATCCCAAGATTAAAGACAAGCAAAAAATAACCTTTAAATTAGTATGACAGTTATGGGGTAGGGGAGTAGGGACTAAGTGTATAATACCACCTCACTTTGAGTCTAACACACACTAGCCTCCCACTCCCACCTTTAGCCAAATGACATTCCCACACTGTCTGTGCCTGAGTCTTGAGTCCTCCTCCTTTCTCTCTAGAGAACCACCGTACAGAGCATAGCACCAAGCTTCTGAAGTGGCAACCCTAAAAGGCTCTAAGACACCAGTGTGGAAACTGCAAATCACTAGCACATATGCCAAATCCAACCCACAGATGGGGAGTTTGTTTGGATCTTAGCATATTAGTTGCCAAATAATACAATCTAGAGATTGCATGTGATTCTAGATTTCTGACTTAAAAACAAAAACAAACAAAAAACAATTGGCTAGACTTAGTCTGTAGTTTTACATGCTATTAACTTGCTGGGACCAGGTGGCAAACTCTTTGGATGAAGTAGGCACTCTCTTGGTCCTCATGGGGCCTCTGGTTAGCTTGGCTTATTTGAGTTTTCAACCCTGAGCTAGTCCAATTCTCTTACATAGAGGTGACAACTAAGGACCAGAGAGGAAAAAGGACTTGCCCATGGTCACATAGCAGGTTAGAAATGGTGCTGGCTGGCAGAAGAGTCTACCCAGGCCTCTTGTTCTCCATTTTCCCAGAAAGTGAGACAGAGCAGGTTGGATTTCGGTTCTCATTTGCTTCCAAAGCCAGAAGCCCTTGTGCAGTGAACAATCTGCATATTTCTTCTATGTTATGGCCCCGCAGCCGTGGCTTTGACTGAACTAGTGTGACTCACTGATTTGGGAAGTAGCGTTTCCTATGAATCCCAGCAGAGCAGGCTAGCCCAAGGAATTATCAGGTCCAAACTCCTCCCCTCACCAGCCTCATGAGTAGCTGCCCTCTGCTCACCTAGACCCTTGGCTTTCTTCTTCTCCTGTGGTCTTCGATGGTTTCGGTCTAAGACTTCATCACTTGCCCGGATCTCATCTGTGCCTGGTTCCCCCTTGCAGGTCTTTTCACCATTGACTACTGGGGTCTCTGGCTCAGGCTCCCCGTTCCTTGAGGCATAGGTCTGGGACTTCTCTACATCTTCGGGTTCAGGAGGCTCTCCCGGTGTCCGATCCTCACCTGGGCCCCCCTGGTTGCTGTCCAAACAGTATGTACTCAGGATGTCTTCCAACTGGCGGCTCAGCTCTTCAGAAACATCACGGAGGGCCCCAGATGAAGAGGTTTTGGCTTGTGCTCCTACAGCAGGAAAGGATGAAGGGACAGTGAGAAATAAGATGGTTATACCACTGCTTGGGATATTTCAGGCCCAAACTCACTGGTTTGGGTTAAATATTGCCTAACTTATTTAAGCCTCAGTTTACCTATAAAATTACATGATGATTTTTCACTACCACCCAACCATGTATTTTGTGACTACAGTAGACTCTCAGTTAACCAGCACTTATGGGAACTGGCAGATGATGGATAAATGTAAGTAGACTCTCCGGTTTTGCTGGTTGCCTAAGTGCTGGTTAACGGAGAGTTTACTGTATAAAAGAAATCAAGTAAGTACAGCATCCAGCACATATGGATGGCAAGTAGCAGGAGCTCAATGTCGAGTCCACCCCCTTCTGCTCCCTGATAGTCATTTCTTGCTCTAAAAAAAGTTCCAGAAATTCCTCAAGTATAAAGAGCAGTTAACCACTGGTGAATGAAGTGTTTCCAATCTGGATTTGCTGATTGGGTATCTCATTTGACTGCCACCCAATTTAATCCTGTCAGAGTCTTTTCTGAGGAGTTCTGTCTCTGCTTAGAGTGGAAGGCTCTACCAACTCTCCAGGGCATGGAGGGGATGGCACAGATTCAGCACTGTTCTCCTCCTCTCATTCTGCACTTCCTTCTTTCTGGGTAAACCGTGGCCTCCAACTCCAGAAGCCAGACTGACTCACCACAAACCCCTCCCCCTGCCCGCTGGAAAAGGCGAGCTGGCACGTACCCTCACTCTTCCCTGGAGCCTGGCTGGTGGAGTCTTCAGCTTCTGTTGCAGAGGCCAACTGACTGGGCAGCCTCTGGGATCCCTCTAGTCCTGCTTCCACTTGCCCTGGGCTGCTTTTTGGGTTGGAAGTACTGCCTGATTGCTTGGCAGTCCCATTCTTTTTGTCTTGGTTCTTCATTGTGGTTTGAAATCCTAGGTGAGGAACAGATCCTGTAGAAATAAGCACACTTGTTATTTTCCAGACCTCAAAATTCTTCTCAGCCTGAATCAGAAATCCTAACACTGGGTGCACAAAGCTTATTAAAACAAACTGGCCTGCCTTCACCGGAGGGAGCCAAAGGTTCTCCCGGTCTCTGGACGCCCAGGGAAGCCTGGTTTGCCCAAGTAGGTTTTCGGGGCGCTGCTCCTGGGAGGGTGGGGGAGAGGCCTTCTTTTTCCTGAACGCTCTTCCTGGAACAACGCGTTCCCCTCACGACAGGCGGAAGGCAGGAGAGGCTCCGGGCCGGAGACTGACGTGGCGGGACGCTTGATTACCGTTCCCCCCCACCCCACGTGGGCCTCCTCGCGCGCGCGCACAGCCACCCACGCCCCGCGCGCGACCCGCCTGTCTGCGCATGCCCAGAGGCCTCAAACCGTCCCCCCACCCCCGACTCGAGCCCTCGCGCGGAATCTGCGTGACTTTCTCCCACTGTCCCAAAGCGCACAGGTCCACAGACCGTCTGGTCGCCTCTTCCCTTTCGCCGCGGCGGTATCCAGCCCAACGCCGTTGCCCGGACACTTTCGCCCTCTCTGGCCTCGCACCGGAAACCCTGAGTACGCGCGGCGCACAGAGCCGCCTGCTCGCCGCAGCCAATCACGAGCCGGCGCTCTCGCGCGGCTTGCTGGGAACGATGAGGCGACGCGGCCTCCGGGTGAGCCGGGAAGACGGGGGCAGGGACAGGACTACAGGTCCCCAAATGCACCGGGGCTGACCCCAACTCTCAAGATAAAATAGAAGGGGCTTTAGTCCTAGGAGCCGATCGATACCCAGATCCCAGAGGAGCCAGTCGTTCTGCACAAGTAGTGTACCCACGCTTACCTCTTTTCTGCCGCGCAGAAGCTATGATTCAGCTCCAAGAACTTTACGCCTGGCAGTTCTTTCTTTCGCGCCTCCACCAGCCCTTCCCCCTGCTGTGAACACGTATAACCATCGGGTACTCATGAGGGCGAGGGACCCGAGACTTGTATTGCAGTCCTAACTTCACGCATTTGCTTGGTGTCGGCATTCTTTTTCTCTCCCAGGGCCTTAATTTCCGTATTCATACAGAAGCTTTCAGTAACAATATACGTTCTTTGAGCGCTTAAGGTGTGCTTTCCAGTTACCTACTTGCTTAATCCTTATAACTACTCATCAGGATAAAGACTATTCCCACTTTAAAGCTGTGAACCGTAAGGCAAGTTAGATAACGTTGTCCAAGGTCACATCGCTATGGTTAGAGCAGGAAGTCTGGCTCGAGTACCCATCTTAACTACTGGATGACCTTGCCTCTTAAACCAGAAAAAATAACCATCATGGCATGTTTTCCCTGAGGATGAGTCATAGTAACTTGTTAAAGTAGGTTACGGTATATTTTTTTCCCTTTCCACTACCAGCATGAGTCCCTCTTTGGAAGAGGCAGACGGGGCCCTGCAAGGGGAAGTTAAGCCTTAGCAGATTCCTGAGCCTTTTCTCTGACTGGCCCACCCTCTACAGAGAAAGTGTTGCACTGGGGCTAAAGTTGAAAAAAGCCAAACTTTTCTTCAAATGTGAGACCATAATTCTTTATCCAGTTGCCTACAGATAACGGAATAAAAACCAACAACCCATGTGTATGGAATTTAATGCATACATGGATTGGCTTCTATTTCTAGCCAATCCTGCTCATCCCCTTTTTTGTGCTCCAAAAATACTTTTTCTATTTCCTCGATTTCCCAGGTTTTTGCAGGTGCTATTCCAAGCTTCCAAAATGCCCTTCTGGCAAAAAGAAAAACAAGAAAACAACAAAAAGCTTCTGTGGCCCAGTTTAAGTCACTTCAGCACCTTCCCAGTGCACTGCAGTCTGTCCTGTTGTCCTATGCCTGTTTAGAGTTCTATTATACCGTTAGTAAGGAAGTGTTGAAGTTATTTGCCTACAAATCAATGAACATTGCAAGAACTGTTGGCTAAATTCCATAATCTAATGGTCCCAACCTTTTTGGCCCCAGGACTCAGATTCGTGGAAGACAACTATTCCATGAGTGGGGGGTGTGGGTGCACATGTACAGTTCTTAATAGAGTTCTCACTCCTATGAGAATGTAATGCCACTGCTGATCTGACAGAAGGTTGAGCTCAGATGGTAAAGGGAGTGATGTGGGACAGCTGTAAATACAGATGAAGCCTCCATTGCTCACCTGCTCACCCCCTGCTGTGTGACCCCCTTCCTAACAGGCCACAGAGGACTGATACAGGTCTGATGGTCCCTGGCCAGGGGATTTGAACCCCTGCTCTAGCCTATAGCTTAGAGTCTGGGGGTAGGCAGAGAATGTTTTCAGTTGTGCAAATTCAGCATTGTTTCATGGCTCTTAAGATGTTAAGTATTTTCCCCAAATTAAAGACTACAGGGAAGTGCTGTTTCCCCTTCCCTTAGGTAGTATAAGTTCATGTTTTACCAGGTAACATTAAGAAGTAATAAATGGGGGAAGCTGGGATGGCTCAGTGGGTTAAGCGCTCACTTTGCAGCGCCGAGGTCCGAGGATCGAATCCCGGCCCCGGCCCGTGCGGAACCATATGCTGAACTGGGAGCTCCCCCAGTTCAGTTCTCTCTCTGTCTCTGTGTCTCTGTCTCTCTCTCTCTCTCTGTCAAAAATAAATAAATGAATAAAAATATATTTAAAAAAAAAAAAA
>PVKE010044853.1:0-12845 GCA_004027555.1 Craseonycteris thonglongyai | reverse complement strand
TTTTATGGTATCCAAATGAAGCAAACTCTCTTTGCTACCAAACCACCAATATTTTATGGTATCCAAATGAAGCAAACTCTTGACTCCTTCTCACATTTTCACTCTTATTTGTTGAAGAGCATCAGAGAAATTTAAATACCTAACCAGTTTAACCAGTTTCATCTGCAACCCATCAAAACTTATTTTAAAAAGTAGTCGTTATTCCCTTAAGAAACACTGACTAGCTGGTATACATCACTCACTATACAAGGCTATAATGAAACAAAAGTAAGGGCAATGAAAAGAAAAAATTGCAGGTACAGTCCCTGTCCTCGAGAAGTTCACAGTAGGAGGGGGAAGGGCAAAACACATACAAATAGACAATGATATTGTGATGTAGTAAGAAGAGATATGCTATGTGTAAGGGTGCCAAACTAATCCAGCATTAAGAGAAAAAGAAAGGTTGCCTAAAAGAAATGCCTCCAAGTTAAAGGGTAAGAGGTATTTCCAGTGGGGAAAACAGCTCTTCTAGCAGGGGAGGCTACCTATGTAACAGAAGGGAAGAATGAAGCAACAAGGTAATGTCAGGGACATATCAGTGTTGTCAGAGTGCCAAATTCGAGGCTACAGAATGAAGCAGGGGACAGGTCACCCTTTACTGTCTTTTGCTTGAATTCTAGGAGCTAAGACCAAGTCTTACTTGACTTAGCAGTGCCTCCTACATATGGGCCATTAATGTTTGTTTATTCTGCAAAACAAGAGTATCCCCAGTGAATTCAGACATTTTTCCTTCCCTCATCTGCTGTCAGCCCAAAGAAATAAAAGAACCGAAAAACTTAGCTACTAAACTCCTTTAAGATAAGCATATTCAGAGTGATGTGAATGGACACAGAGACTACTGAAATAACCTAATAAGTTTCCCATTTTCACTGCTGCCTTTCTCCAACTTATCCACAAAGTGACTATTATTTTTTATCATGTCATCTCTGCTTAAAATGTTTTGATGGCTTCCAATTGCACTTGGAGTAGAGTGCTGACCTGAGAGATCTTGCCTGACCCTATCTCATAACCATTATTTTTGCAAGCTGCTGTGTCTTTCTGTCAATTCCTCCTAAGTGGACAAGCTTTCTTTCTGGCCTTAGGGCCTATACTCCTGTTCCCAGTGCATGGTACACTCTTCCTCCTACTTTTTTAAGAGGCTGCACTTCATATCATTTAGGTTTCAGGTTTCATCCCTCACCTTCCAGGGATGTCATCCCTGAGCACTCTTCAAATGTACCATCGCAACCCCCCACCCCCACCCCCAGCCAACACCTTCTTTCTTAACACTTAATTATTTTCAATTATATATTCCTCATTTGATTGTCTGTCTCCCACACCAATTGAATTAACCTAGCCGAGGGTCCACATCAGTTAGGGTCCTAGCGCCTAGTACAGGATCTGTCAGGTAGTATTACCTGGCAATAAGGGTGTCCCAAAATTCACGCAAGAAGTAATTTTGATAGAAAACACAGGTTTATAATTAGAAATAGTAAATTTTCATTGCTCAACAATGAAAACACGTTGTTCTTTCGTGTAGCACTCCATTTTTAATAACCCTGAACTGTCAACTGTCATGCTGTCTTTTTTCCGTTGGCAACTTTACTGCACAAATGATGCAAAATTCAAATCTTGCATGAATTTTGGGACACCCTTTGTTTGCTAAACGAATATGAATGCTCCAAAGCCTTAAGAGTGCTGTGTTCCAGAACGCTGCGGGCCAACGAGTCCCAGCATCATGGAATGAAAGCGGACTCTGCAGCGTGATTAAATGGGACGTGAAAAGTCGCTTCGTCTTTACGCTGACCCTGTGGCTCCAGCCAGCAAGGACACTTGAGGCTCAGATTCAACGAAGAAGAGGGAGAGGGGACATGAGCGCTCCTAGAAGGAAAGCGCGCCTCCGACCCCCGCAGCAGGGAGAAAGCAGATGGCGACCCGAGGCGCAGGCGCCACATGCGGATGAATGGAAAACGCGCGAACCATTCACCCAGGCCCGGCGAGGCTCGTGTCCCGCCCTCCCTCTCCGGCGACCCCAGCCATTCTTTCCCTACTTACCATCGTGACTACGGCCAAAGGCTACAGGCTACACCTCGCCGACCCTGCTGTCGTCCGTCCCTCGTAGTCAACTGGAGCAGCGACAGCAGGGCCGAACACGGCGACTCAAGAGAAATGGCCGCCAGAGAGCAGCGTAGCCTTTGACCTCTGACTTCAGCTCCTCCGCTTCGGTGATTGGATGCAAAAAGGTACGTGCTGATTGGAGGAGGTGTTCAGGCGGTATCTTCGGGCGACCCGTTCTCGGTCCTACCTTGTGCTGCCTGCAAGGCCTGCGGCCCGGTGGGAGCCCTCGGCCGTGCCCCTGTGGGGCTGCGAAGATAATGAGCCGGACTGGGTTTCTGCTCTGCTCTTCTCAAGGGCTCGGCTGAGAGATGCCGTGTACCCGGGAGAGCGGACGTGATTTCCCGCTCTCCTGGCGGATGGGGGCATTCCTTTGTCCTACACCTGTGAGAACGAGTTTGGGGCTCTTGAGTTTCGTCCTCACTTTCCCACAGATCCTGTGATTTGGGGCTCCTCTGCCACGGTCCCCTTCTACCTGGCTCTTCTATTCTGTTACGCTTATTTCATCCTTCTTTAAAGAAAGCGGGAGAAGCAAGACTAGACTGAGGTTGAGAAGCACCGATGGGGAAATACCCAGCCATCAATACGAAAACTAGAGGCACTGATGGCTGCACTTTTCCCGGGCAGACCTCCGATGAGGTCAAATTGATTCTAGAAATGGTTCGGTGGTCTCCCTGTCGATCTGTTTCTTTTCCATTGCCATCAGAAACCCACTGTATTTATAATGAAAGACGCTCTATCGGACTAATCCCTGATAGCGAAATGGTATTGATCAGAATCTCCCTTGTTTTCCCCCAGTACAGGCAGTTCTTGGAGAGTAACCATGTGAGAAGTACTGTCCTCTGCTTTAGGTTACGCAGCCCTAAGGAGATGAATTTGGAATTTAGGTTTAAATGTGTATTGGGGCATTTATGGAGCAGTGGGTAAAACTTGGGAGGCAGCCTGTATTCAGAACCTCCTGTCAATCGGGTGGGGATAGTGTGCGCAGTGTCTTCACCCCGTAGGGCCTTTGTTTCCTCAGCTGTAAGTGCCTTTAAAAGCAGCAGCAGCAACACACACACACACACACACACACGAGTTTTGCTTCTTAAAGGTTTATTTTATTGAGAGAAGATGACAGAGAAGTGGGGAGATCCCAGAGCAATCTCCATAGTTGTGCATCATCAGCTGTAACATGGCTTCATTGCACACAGGCACAAGGTTTTGTGAGGATTACCCATATCTTACCGTGTATAAAATACCTCCATGTAATGTATAAGACAACCCCTCCGTATCCCCCCTCCAAAACACAGTAGCCATGATTTTTCAGCTTATTGCACTTGAACTTCGTAGGGGGTGGCGTGTCCTTTTCATGTCACTGCATGGACTCCTGCTTTGACTCAAGCTCACAATGAAGAACCCAAGTTTCATCTCCAGTGACCATCGGTTTAAAACTTCATCTTTGTTCAAGGTGACCAGACGTCCCGCTTTTGGCGGGACAGTCCCGATTTTTAACAATTTGTCCCGCGTCCTGCGGCGTTTTAAAAAAGTCCCGATTTTTGGAAAGAATGCACGACAAGCTAGGGAACGGCGGGAGAATGGGAAGGGAATGTACGGTTTTCGGCGGCCATGTGGCTGTTTTGCCAGGATCACGATATGAGTTTTATATTATTTTTGTTAATTTTATAATGTTAAACTTTAATAATAACAAATAACTGTTGAGAACTCATTATCGAGAACTGCTTATCAAAGTTCGCGTTGTTGATCAGTTGTCAGAATTCGACCACCATTATTTGGACTTAATGAACAATGGCATATTTTGGCATTGGCAATGACGAAAACATTTTGTCACTGTCTCTCAGATGATACACATCGTACTGTGTGCTAGTGCTAGTTAAATAAGTGATGTAATTTCATAAATACATCATAAATAAGTGATTTATTTCATAAATACATAAATTTTCTTGAATTTAGCAGACAGTACTCGTATTATTTATATTTTATAGTGGCGGCAAAAAGTCTAGCGCCGGCCTTGAAAGTGACACGACTTACCGTTACGGCAAATTCAGAGGAAAAATAATACAAGTTAGTATTGTTATTATTTAGAAAGAAATATAGGATTACAATTAAAATAATTTTTAAAATATAGTTACTTTATAACAATCAAATTGATTTATAAACTAAAAATGAGATATGTTCATGTAATTATGTACCTACTTACTGTGTTTTTAAGCAATATGTATATAACAATTTATAATATAATTTTAAATTATTTTTTTTAGATTTTTAACATAATGAGTAAGAAAAGAGGATGCAAATTTAACGATGATGTAAGAAGCGAATTTCCTTTTATTAAAAAAACCAAAAGCGATTACATGGTAAAATGTGAGAAATGTAATGGTGAATTTTCTATTTCGCACGGCGGGAAGAATGGTATTTCAAAGCACTTGGAGACACAGAAACATAAAAGATATTTAAATGCTGCTGCATCTTCCTCCAAAATACAGGAATTTTTTCGGAAAACAACTTATGGAGACGAAAGAAATCAGAATTAGCAGAAGGACTTATGTCTTTTCATGCTATTAATCACAATCATTCCTTCAGATCTATGGACTGTACATCACAAGTTGTCAAAAAGTTATTCAACAAAAAATGTGCCTGTGCTAGAACAAAATCCGAGGCAATTGTGTGTAATGTGCTTTCCCCATATGCATTTTCAGAATTAAACAAAAATCTAGAAAAAATTAATTTTATATCCATATATTCTATTGCATCTAATCATAAGGATACAAAGTTATTTCCAACCATTATTAGATTTTTTGATTCGGAAACTGGAATAAATATTAGAATTTTAGATTTTGTTTCTTTGCCTGGCGAAACTTCTGAAATAATTTTCAGTTCCATTATTAATATTTTGGAAAAAAACATTTTAAAACATAAAATGATTGCATATTGTGCAGACAACACAAATGCAAATTTTGGAGGGAAAGCGAGAAGAGGTACAAATAATATTTTTTATAAATTAAACAAAAACCTTAATCAAAACATTATTGGTGTTGGTTGTGCAGTGCACATAATACATAACGCCATTCAAACAGCTGCTGACTTGTTGCCCGTAGATGTGGAAAATATTGTTATTAAAATATATTCTTATTTCTCTATATATAGACTGTGCACGTTTAAATGCTTAAAGAATTTTGTGAAACTGTGGAAGTTGAATATCAGAAAATACTTGGATACGGTACAACGCGCTGGTTAGCTCTTTTGCCAGCTGTCAAAAGAATTTTGAAAATATACGATCCTTTGAAATCCTACTTTCTATCACAGGATAAATGTCCTAGAATTTTAGAAGAGTTTTTTAAAAAAGATTCTTCAAAAATTTGGCTAGAGTTTGTACACAATCAAGCAGCTCTTTTTCAAAATGCTATACAACTTATTGAAGGTGACAAAATTTCGGTAATCGAAGTAGCAAATGAAGTTAATAATTTAAAATTTCAGTGTCAAGAGCGGTTAGAAAATAATTTTCTTCCATTAACTATCCGTAATAGCATAAGCCAGCTAGAAGAACAAGGTGCAATAAATCGTGAAGATATCATGAATCACGTTAAAAAGTTCTATAGTAACTGCATAGATTATTTAGAAGAATGGATGGTACATTACAAAGATATTGAACATTTTCATTGGGTTACATTAAAACTAGAACTTAATTGGAATGTTGTGCAAAAATCATTCGATCATATTACTCAAAATTTCCCATATAGTAATATTTCCGAAAATGATCTTTTTAATGAGGTATCATTATTAAAAATATATATTGATAAGGAAAAGGATAAATCTTGGGCATCAGAATAAATCACAATAGAGAACAAATGGTTAGAAATATTTCATCATTTTGAAACAAACCATGTTCCATAAAATAACGCACTAAAAATTGTGGAATACGCCCTGTCCTTACCAGGAACTAATGCTGCGACTGAACGCGTTTTTTCTACGATAAATAAAGTGTGGACATCAGAAAAATCACAATTAAGTGTTGAGACTTTGAAAGCCATTTTATGTATGAAATATAATTTAACAAATTCTTGTAAAAAATTTCATGACCTTTAAACAATGACAGTGGGGAAGCCGGGATGGCTCAGTGGGTTAAGCGCTCACTTTGCAGGCCCGGGGACGACGATCGAATCCCAGCCCCGGCCCATGCGGACCCATATGCTGAACTGGGAGCTCCCCCAGTTCAGTTCTCTCTCTGTATCTCTCTCTCTCTCTCTCTCTCTCTCTCTCTGTCAAAAAAAAGATATTTAAAAAACAAACAAAAAAAAATGACATCAATCTACTAAAAAAAATTCACTCAAATGAGAAATATGCCAAAGAATAAAATAATACTATACATAATTTTTTTAATGTATTATATTTGTAAATTGTATTTATGTTGAAATTAAAAATATATATATTACAATACTATTTTTGCATTCTATGAAAATTTTTGTTGCTCCATATAGACCAAATTTTCAATCAAGAACCCCCTCCCCCGCCTGGTCAATGGTGTCCCGCTTTACCAATGTTAACATCTGGTCACCTTATCTTTGTTGCCTCTGCAGAAGTCCAAAAACTGTTGTGAATACTTGATGCGCTGTTGTTTTTGAAGTGGCATGAAAATCTTTGGTCCCCATCTTGCACTGACTTTTGACATCCTTAGGTGCTGATGGAGAATATTTAAAAAGGATTGTAGGTGATACTCCAACCATTTCTGCAAACTGCTTTTTATTCAATCTGGCATCTTCCACTACAAGTTTTCAACTTTTTTGGCAATGTCTAAGCAAGTGGCCTCTACGGGGCATCCTGGATGGAGGTCATCTTCAATGGACTCTGCCTTGCTTGAAAAGGCTGTGCCACTTGTAAACCACAGATTTCTCAGGGCCACAGTCCTCATAAACCACTAACATCTCTTCCAGAATGCTTGAGATGTTTTCCTTTGTTTTATGAGAAACTTAATGACAGCGCGAAATTCAGTTTTACCTGTATTTGGGGCTTTCTTCACATTTGATGTACTTCTTCGTACTTCTTCAGTGATATCTGAAAGAACATGGATGCAAATAGGCTGAAATTTGGCACATATACTAATAGTCACACAATCAAATTGTGTGCACTGGTACTTCCACCTCTCCAATAACCCCCTATTCTGTGAATTTTTTGACCACCCCTCATACTTTAGAAGTCTGACTTATTTTTTAGCTGCTATCACAGTGAAGGGAAACAAAATATTACTGCAATCTTTACAAAGATAGTTTATTTAAAGTTGTTTTTTCTCATGTCAAATATTAATCTTGGGGAAGCCGGGATGGCTCAGTGGGTTAAGCGCTCACTTTGCAGCCCCGGGGACTGAGGATCGAATCCCGGCCCCGGCCCGTGTGGATCCATATGCTGAACTGGGGAGTGCCCCCAGTTTGATTCTCACCAGGGTGAGACCCCAGCCCAGTTCCTGCCCTGTGCAGCCCCACGCTGACCTGTGGAAAAACCAATGTTGTGCAACTATGGAGACTGTTCTGGGCCCTCCCCCTTCTCTCTGTCTCTGTATCTCTCTCTCTCTGTCTCTCTCTCTCTCTCTCTCTCTCTCTCTGTCAAAAACAATAAAAATAAATCTTAAAAAAAAAAAAATTAATCTTACCTTATGTGGATCCTAGAGTAAATTAAGTCTAAAACATCACTGGAGGCAAAAATGTCAAAACTGAAGCTGTTCTACTTCAGGCATGTATTGAAAGGTAGTGTTCTTTAGAGAAAACACTAGTGGTGGGGAAAATAGAAGGATGCAGGAAAAGAGGGAGATCAAATATGAGATGGACTGATTCATAAAAGAAGCCATAGGCATGAGTCTATAGTTGTGAGCTAGGCCATTGAGAGGACATTGTGGACATCACTAATTTGTAGAGTTGCCAGGAGTCAGAATCAGGTTTATTCCATACCACATTAATTCTAACAATTATCAAGCTATGTTATTTATAGCCCCTGCAATTCTGAAAACAAAATATTAAAAATATTACACTTGGTCCCTGGACCTCTCCAGGCCTTAGTTTCACATTATTAGTCAAATTAAGAAGTTGAAATAGATTATCTTAAGGGCATTTCCATCTTTGATATACTATCATTCTCTGATATTTTAAATTTATAACTGAAAAAAAATGAAGACTAAAATAAATAATATCCCTTGCAATGTAACTGTACTTTCAAATATAGAATTATAATTTATTTATAATTACTAATTAATATTTGTCATTATCTCCCAAGTAAAGGACAGAATGGATTGTCAGTTTAGGTAACAATAAGGTTTTTATAGATTAAACCTTTCAGTTTTCCATGCATATTGAGAATGCTAAGCAGTACAATGTAATTATTTTAAAACCATACATTGTAAAATGAGATTCTGCAGTGATGTTGTTAGCAGTATATCCTGATTCTCAAAATACAGTAGAGCACTTATAAATGTGATAAATTAAGAAGAGGGACTAAAACTGGTTCTTTTTCTGTCTGGTTACAGATAACAGGTTAAAATTATATTATTGACAGTGAAAAAGATAAAATTTATCAGCAGAAAATACTTTTATTCATAATATAATTAATTTATCCATAACTATTTAGACTCAATTTTTTTTTCTCCCAGTAGGTGCATATTCTGTTTGGGGAAAGGTCCAGGCTGTTCTTAAATCTACATAATAATATGTAAGCCAATAGCAGCAGCAGCACTGTTATGACTGCCATTTATAGAGCACTTATGTGCCAATACTTTACATTATCTCATTTAATTCTTACAGCAATCCTGTAAAGTAGGTATTAGCTAGAGTTGCTAAATAACTTGCTCAAAGTCCCACAAGGAGTAAGACTCAGAGCCAGGATCTGTCTTTCTCCAAACTTTGCTCCGTAGCTCTTCTATTCCCCATTGAAAGAAAGAACCTCAGGAAAAACTAACAAAGCATCTTAATTTAATTCCACACATAGTTCACAGCCTCAGCGAGACAGTGAAATTCCTATACTCCAGACCGAGCGAATCATTTGCAGATATGTGACTGTCAACTTAATTACCCATACACATGACCTTCTGAATAGTATCGGATTCATCTGTCAGTCTTTGAATCAGGTTTTGGTGAGTGGTCAAAATGATCACTCATGTCAGAATGTCTGCTATGCTTTAAGTTCATTTTCTGTCTATGAGCAAACAGAGGGCCCACAGACAGCTCTGGGAGTTAACATTAGAGGAAGACTGTCTTAGCTTCTTGCAAACCTACCCCCTCTTCCGAGTGGTAGTCCTTCCTGGGCTTGCTTAAATAGACATTTTCCCACACCCCCCAGCTGATTCGGAATGAACAGATTCTCAGCCCCCTACTGACTGGTGAATATATTGCTTATCCTCATCTTTACTCGTTACTGACAGCCTTCATAGTAACTTGCTTAGAAGACAAATGGCATGGCACAATCTCTGGCAACTCATTAAGGAAGAATAGATTCCTGCCAAATATCCTTACCATTTTCATGTGAACCAGCAGCAGTTTTTGTCATGATAGAAGAAGAAAAGGATGATAATCAAAAACTACGTCCTTTCGTCAAGAACAGCATAATGTCTCTCTACATTGTTTTTAAAGATGATTTAATGACAAAGTCAACATAGATTATCTCTAGCATTTGGCCTTTGCACAGGCTGTCCCCTCTGCCTTTTCTGCCTGCCTTTCTAGAGCCAGCCCAAATGGTACATTCAGTATGAGCCCTTTCCAGTCTCCCACGGCAGCTCTCCTTCCTCTGGGCTCTGACAACACTTTTTTTTTTTTTTTTACCCACCTCTATTATAGCAATTAACATGTTGCAGTGTAGTCTGTATAATTATTTGTCTGTCCTGACTCCACTAGAAACTTCTTGAACACAGGGAGCATCATGTTTATTCATCTTTGCATCCCCTGCACCCAGAATAGTGCCTGGCACAGAGTAGGTGCTTGGTGACAGATTGTTAAATGACTTCCCTACCACAGTATGAGATTTTTCTTGTTGGGGTCCAGAGTACTGAGAGTTATGGTTATTTTGATCATGGAAGCTATTGGCAAGTCCCAGCTCAGCTAATTCCTTAACATGTAGTATTTCACATTTCCCCCATTCTATAAAGTGGGGATTGTAATGATACCTACCTCGTGGAAGTAAGTTTCTGCAAATGTTTTCAGTTTTTTTCCTAGCTATAGATTTATTCAGGTTTTCTGCTGTTTATTCTTGAATCAATTAATATAACTTATACTTTCCTAAGAATCATTCCTGTTTTATTTTCCTAAAGTAATAATAAATATTCTATTTGTTAATTTCCGCTGTACATCTGGTTATAGCCCATTCCTAATCTGTGTGTGTGTGTGTGTGTGTGTGCACGTGTGCACACATTCTCCCTTTTTTCCTCTTTCTAGAGAGGAAATATGTAAAAATGTTAATAGTGGCTCTCTCTTCTGGGTGATAAGATTATGGATTATTTTTATATTTTTCTGTTTTTTCCCAAATGTTCAGAAATCAATGTACATATTACTTACCTATTCACAAAAAATACTTAAAGAAAAAATTTCTTTCAGTTTCTTTATTTCTAAGTAAGGAAACTGAGGCCAGAAACATCACATAGGTGGGCAATGACCTTAGATTGGAACTGAAACACCTGTATTTGCACAGCCACATTTTGCTATAAAAGTTAAGAGCCACAAAACCACCATGATTTCTCCAGTTCTAATCTGATAAAGAGAAACTGAGTCACTCACTAATCCATCTCACTTCCTCTTGTTCTCTCATAGAAAGGGGGAGATTGTTACAGTTGAGTAAAAGATCACTAAGAATTAATCATTGGGGCATAACTCACCTTATGTGGTAAATTGAATTTTTTTTGTAACTCAGCATATAGTTGATGATGAAAGATAGTTACTATAGGGATAATGGACAACTTACTTAATATGTCAGGGTAATACACTGGCCATCAGTAAAACATATGAACATGTAATTAGATGGTTGCTGCTATGTATTTGATGTTTTAAAATTTCCTGTGATTCTATAGGAGGATTTTTAAAGGAAAACTTTTTTTTTTTTAATTGTCTGTGAGAAGGAGGCTCCTTATGGTTTTCCAACCCACAGCAAATTAGAAACAAGAGATATGTAATCCAATTTGATTCAACAAATATTTTTGGATTTCTACTTACATTGAATCTTTTACTAGACCACAATTATAGATGCTTTAGTTACCTTGAGCTCCATAGTTAACTTTCTAGGATTTGATTTAAACTACTAGATAGCTAGTTTACTATACTGTAAATCACTCAAGAGCAGGCAAAGCACCTTAATTCATCTTTAAACTCTTAAGTGACATGCCTGCTGTTGATGACATAGTAAATACAATAATTGTGTCCTTTTCTACTAGGTTATACGTTTTATGAGAGCACAACCTTTTTCTCATTTCATTGTTCTAAGGTTGTTACCCAAACCTTAGAACACTGCATGACTCAGTGGAGGTGTTCAAAAGATTTTAAAACTAATAGTGATAATAGTAGATGGCATTTATCAATGTGTCAAACATTGTGCTATCCCTAATATTAATTATTACATTTAATCCTCTCAGTAGCTCTATGAGATACTGTTAACACTTCCATTTTACTGAGGTTTGGAGAGATTAAATATTTTATTCAAGGTCACAGTGTGAACGTGGTTTGGCCAGAATTTGACCCAGGTCTATCTGATTCCAGAGTTGGATCTCTACTACTTTGATCACCAAACTCAATACATATTTTATGGTCAAATGAGTGAGTAAACTTTCATTTGCAGAAATTTGTATTTATTTCATCACTTTTCTTAAGAAATGAAAGGATTTCTGATTTTATAAACATCTCTATGAGAAGGAATGACTATATGTGCCTATAAGATTGATTTTACTATTTCAAAGATGCACCATTGTTTTAAATGTATTAATTATGTGTCAATTATAATTGTAGACTCTATTGATTCTTGGTAATATCCCAATTTTAGAGACATTAAAATATGCTTTAGAATAGGTACTATATGTAATGTGTGCACACATGTATTTTCTGTATTGCAGCATGAATTTTTTTTTTTTGTTTTTTCTTTTAAGTTCTGAGGTAATACTGTGTGGTGGTTAAGCACACAGACTTTGAAGCCAATCGCCTGGTTTCATATCCAAGTCTGTTTATTTGCTTGTAGCCCTGGGAAAAAGTATCTGAGTTTAGATACGTTATCTATAAAATGGAATAATAATTATATTTTCCTCTGGATCACTCAAAGTACATTTCATTAGACCTAGCGAGGCATTTATAATTTGTTTTCTAAAGACCTTTGCAAAAGATGGATCTGATTCTTTCCTTAAAATATCTATCAGGGGAAGCTGGGATGGCTCAGTGAGTTAAATGCTCGATTTGCAGCCATGGGGACCAAGGATGGAATCCCAGCCCCAGCCCATGTGGACTCATATGCTGAACTGGGGTGTGCTTCCCATGTGGGTGGCCCCCAGTTTGGTTCTGCCCCTCCCTGCGCTATTTGGCCCCTGACTTGAGGGGGCATGCCTCCCATGTGGGATGTCCCCCACCCAGTTCCCACCCTGCACAGCCCCTGCCCACCTGTATAGAATGAAACCATGTCAAAACTGATGATGTGCAACTATGGAGACTGCTCTGGGCCCTCCCCCTTCTCTCTGCCTCTCTCTGTCTCTGTCAAAAAACAATAAA
>PVKE010044852.1:0-12843 GCA_004027555.1 Craseonycteris thonglongyai | reverse complement strand
GGAGGAAAGGAAGGAAAGAAGGAAGGACATAGAAAGAAAGGAAGGAAATAGAAAGAAGGAAGAAAGGTGGGAGGTAGAGAGAGAAGAAAGAGGAAGAGGAGGAGGGGGGAAGGAAGGGTCAGACATCAATTGGAAAACAGACGGAAAGAAATACATGTAGACTACGGTTACTATAAACAAAGAATGCATAAAATTCCATAGCTTAAATTTGGTACAAGGTTTTTACCCTGACATACTTGTAACCTTTCAAATGATTCTTTTTACTTAAATGCAATGGAACAGAAATTTTCTTACGTTTCTTCATTGCCAACTGTTGTCTGCAGGACCACAAATATAAATAAGGTGAATATCAGCTTCCTCAGTAGCTGCCTGCTAAATTGCTTCCTACCCTGATCATAAGCTCCTTGGGAGGCTTTGGGTCTTAATTAGTCACTGTTGTATACTCAGGGCTTTGTGCATGGGGACACTGAATAGATAGTGAGTGAATGAATAAATGAATTAGGAACAAGAAGGATTAAAGAGTTGAGGACTATAGTAACAAATATACTAAGTAAGCATTAAATTTAATCACCATGTGCATTCATTATGTGGCATTAGGGTGAAAAATACTCTTTTGACAGTTTACGTTGAGGTTCAGCTTTAGGAGTAAGTGGTGACAAGAAGAGATAATGGTCAAAGTATTCAGTGATGCTGCAGAATTCAAGGACTGATAAGCAAAAGTACTTAATAAATTAGTGACAGGTTAATTTTGAAGCCTCAAATCAGTCATTTGCAAAGAAGGTTAAAAAAAAAAAGATGGAAAGAATCAGCTTCTCCCATGCATCATCACTTTGTGACTCAACCACTTGAACTAAGTTAGACATCCAAAGGTGTTACACTAAACTTTTAAAGCCATTGAGTTAGCAAAAATTGCCTCATGCAGATTAATCATTTATTATTTTATTCAATAAATTTTTTACACCTAGTACAGGTCATGTGCTATCCCTGTGAAATTAAAAAACAAATTATAGCACATAGTCCTTACCTTTGTTACTTATAACCTGTCCTAGTCTGTTTTGGCTGAAGTAACAAAAATCCCATAGACTAGATGGCTTATTAACAACAGAAATTTATGTCTCACAGTTCTGGACACTAGTTGTCCAAGCTCAGGGTGCCAGATGGTTTGGTGAGGGCCCCCTTCCTGGCTTCAGATTCCTGACTTCTCATTGTATGCTCACATGGTGGAGGAGGCAAGTTGCTCTCTAGGACTACTTTTACAAGGGCACTAATTCCACTCACAAGGACTTCACTCTTAACCTAATCACTTTTCAAAGACCCTCTACCTCTTCATTCAGTCACCTTAGGGGTTAAGTTTCAACACATGAATTTGGGGATGGGATACATTCAGACCATAATCAGGAAGAAAAAAAATACAAGCCCATGAAAAATGAAGATAACCAACAATAGAAACATCAATACAAAAAATGATGTCATGGCAATATGTCATCAGAAACCTGAAGAAAGGAGTCTACTCTGCTCTCTCCATTATTGGGAAACCGTCGCTCTACCATCCTGATGTATAGGCTTACTTCATGAACACACCAATCAGATCCTACCCTAGGAATTTGGAATTAGGTATAAGATTCCAGTTCAGTTGGCTTACCCTGTCTTATAGAAAAGATGTAAATGTTGATGGTGGCCATTTTACACCATGATAAAACAAACGAAGTCACTTGCAGTGAGGACAAAGAATGAAGCAAATGTGAAGATAGAAGGAAAGCTAAGAAAAAAGGGTATTTGGTATAGAAGCTGCTATTTTCCCTTATTGATCCACCTACTGAATCCCCAAAATTGGGTGAGCCTTGTTGGCAGCCAGTAAATTAGATACTCGGATATGCACACCAAGATGACTTTTTATAGAAGCGTGATCCTTCAAGAAATCTGGTTTGTGTTATTAATGGAAGTACTAATAATACTCTCAAAAGACACTCAGCTAAGTGCTTCTATAGTTGTAAAGAGAACAGACCACAGGAGTTTTTGCCTTTCTATGGTTCCTCAGAGCATGTCCTGGGTGGTGGGGTGTTGCTTATGCCAGGACAGGGACTTCGCTCAGAGTTGGGAGTTACATTTCAGGACAGGGTGCTCAGGGGCCTCGCTCCAACTTACACAGAGGCTGCATTTAGTTGCTCTTTGACAGCAGCTGAGTGAGATAGAAGTTCTCTTTTTAAAAAACACTTACATACAGTGTGGCCATTCAGTCTTCTGGAGCCCATCATTGTAAGGGCTTTATCCATTAGTACAAGTTAGAAAGGAGAGTCACTGTTATCCAAAGGGAAAGCTTCTGGCTTGGGTGAATAAAGGAAGATGTAACCAAGTAGAGTTGATTATTTAAAACATGCTCCCCCTTTTGTTTTTTTTTCATCATTATATTTACTGAGTTATCTGATTTATATGAAATTTGACAGTGTTCTTCTCACAAAGTATATTTAGTAAAAATTGTGTGTATGTAAAAAAAAAAGGACACTTTAATTTTGCAGGTCCACTGGTGGAGCTATAGAATCAAACCTATTACCTTATGCTAAGAATTCCAAATTAGAAGCTGATAAAGTCCTTTGGGGAAGTAGTCAAAAATATGCAGTTAAATTACTAAGTGCAATGTTACTCTCATCACCAAGTCAAAGGTCCAGGTTTTGTTTCAAATTAAATTTATCGTGAACTTAGGAAAATGGACTTGCCACATTTCAGAATGATCTCAGTCATCTCCATATAGTTTGGGTAGATTGTCATCTTGCAAATAAACCTGACTTTCCCAGTAAACCAGGCTCTCTGGCTGATCAAGTAAAGGGAATCTGGCGGCTGTATTTTCATTCAACTATTTTTCTCAGGCCTCGATGTTCGAAGAACTAAGTGTGACAAAACTTCTACTTACTGTCCGGTAGAGTAATGCTGAGTTAATCGTTTGCTGCCACTTCTGCAAGAGCAAACCCAGTTTAGTACACCGAAAGACAGAATATAGAGTCTGGCACATAGCGAGTGGGTGCTCAACAAACGATTGTGGAATGAAGACATGAGGCCATTATGAAATCTGAGAAATCCTATGTGAGCAGCGGCTTGACTTTGGTCTGTGATCCCAAGAAGAGCATTTCCCATTTCAGAAAAGGCATGGAATTGCTTCTATAATTTATTCATGCAACCAACATTTATTGAGTGGTTATTCTGTGATGGGCAAAGTGCTAGGCAACACTCCTGCTCAGACCTCTAGCCACGATGTTCCAACAGCAGCTTCATACTGGGTGATCCTTCCTTTATTGACTTGAGTAGGTAGGTAATTACTCAGTTAAGCACTGATGCCTTTGAAATTTTTCTTTCACCCTTAATTATTACAAATGGGGAGAGAGGGAGGCAGGCAGCTTGTTGGTATGACAGTCATAATAAGCCCTGCTTTACTCAAGAGTACATGAAATAAAACAAAGTGTTAACCAACATTTTCTTTGAAATGAGGTTGGGAAGGATTAGCTTAGGGGAGGGCATCATTAGAGAGAGAAGAGCCATTAATCACTGTCCTGCAACAATCCAAGTTGAATATCTTATTGTTTAATTATTTTTAATCTTTTGGAAATACTGAGCTGCCCCAGGGTGTTTTCTTTTCTCTCTGGCTCCTACAGAGCAGCCTGCTTTGGGAGCTGAAGTCCTCCTGTGTATTCCTTGAACTGGATCCAGATTCATTACAGATATACTGTGAAGTGGATATAGATGAAGCTGGCATAGAGGGAGGGGGATGGGGAGAGGGAAAGAAAGAAAGAGAGCTACCCTAAGTAGCAGGGACTAGTTTTAAAAGTTGAAAGGTGATCTTTGACCTTCTCATGAATTATAAAGCATTTTATGACTCCCACCCTTAAGTCAAGAATTTTTAAGCTCAGCAAAAGGACTTTTAGCTAAAATGCCATTTTAACCTAGCCTCACAAGGACAACTTATTTTAGTTCCTGTGTTGACCAAGAAAAATTCTTCACTTTTGACTATCTAGTAGCCAACTGCCTTGGTTGATTTCATGTTTATTCGCTAGGTCATGCACTTTTCCTAAGTATAGAGCTGGGTGGGTGAGTTTCTAGTTGTGAGAAATGAATCGCAAGATATCTTATTTACACACATAGGGAGTAGAAATGCCAATACGCAAAATAAAGAGAGGAAAATTTCAAGTTATCCAGCATTGCAACCCCCCACATGGCAAGCTGGAGGAATCCCTATAGTGGAAGATTACTGGACTAAATACCATAGGTCTATTCCTAGGGATTTCTAACAGTTTTGAAATTCTCATCTCTGACCCTGCCCTGAGACTTATAAAGAGTGTGAGTTGTTCCATTCCCCACCTTTGAAATATCCAGTTTCCTTCTGGAAAAGGAAACTAGTAGAGACTACAATGGGATTCAAATGTAGTTCAAATGCCCTGTGACACAGTTGCTTGAGCAGTAAGCTATGCAGGGCACCTATTTCCTATTTTATACCTTTTTCCATCTTTTTGAACTCTTTATTTTTCAAGCCACAAAGCATGATTGGTGTGTTTGGCTCTTTGAAAGACCCATAAAGTTAGATTACAGAATGCTAGCCAATCTTCTTATATTATAACAGGTGTTGGCAGATGCTATGTGGTAGATTAAAGATGGCTACAAATTCTTTCATATTCCTTCAATGAGACCTAGGGTTTATACCCCCTCAGCTTGAATCTGGACATGCTCTGCAACTGCTTAACCAGTAGAATACTATGGAGGTGCCACTGTACTCTGATCTGTGGTACTTTCTTATGTGGCAATAGATACCTAGAAAACATTATTTGGATTCAAGCTATGAACATCTGAATATGGTGATATATAGAGACCTTTCCAGCTGTTAGCAACAGATCACATTTAACAAGAATCTACTATTAATATTTTTCTGGAATTGTGCCAGATCTGGGGGATATGAATATTCATATATGGCTTCCATTTTTAAGAGGTTCACAGTCTAATGGAAATGATAGATGAACATGAAACACCAAATTTGAATCAGTGATGGTAGAGTTCAGGCTTAACAAGTTCCCCCAGGTTCTTCTGAAGAATGTGACTTAGAACTGCATTTTAAGATGCACTGGCAGTAGGCATGCTGAGCCACCATGGAGAAGATGACAGTTCAGCAAGGTTTTAAAAGAAAAGTAAGAGTTTGTGCTTCTAGATCCAGACTTCGGCATTGTGATTGGTGTAATATGTTTTTTGGTGTAGTATGACAAATACTAAAAGGCTTCCCTAACCAATATACCGTTCTTGCTCATCTGGATGTAATGTTTGAAACCCTCACAACATTTAATCTTTGAATGGGATTTAAAGATCTCTGCAGAATTTTAAATATTATTTGAGAAGGGTAATACCCTGGGTCAGTTTTAGTCACTAAACACATTGGCTTAAATGTCCTTATGTTTATGTTCTGAGTGATTATATTTCATTGACTATCTGGTCTGGTCTTTGTATGCTAGGGGTTCGCAAAATACTTTTTCTGATGAAATAAATGCTTGTCCTAGGCTCAGAGAGTATGCACAATGGGTGCTCAAAGACACAAATTATTGTAGAGAAAGACACACCAGTGAGTTCTAAGGAACCCCTCCTTTCAAAGCACAAATTACTTCCCAGTTAGAGAATGACCATATGCTCTTGAAAACACAAATACCTGTCTGTGTTTACAGCATGTGTAGCCCTGGGGGTGGTAGTGAGAAGCACACAGCGGAATTCGGCGTGGCGCATGCAAGGAGGTTGCAATCTAATTAATCGAAATTAACAACAAACTCAGAGAAAATTATGATGTATACATATGTCAGTGTGAAGTCACGTGGCAGCCATTTAAAGTGGTATGAAAAATTAGACAAAAAAAAAAACAACCAAAACAGACCGAGGGAGCTTCCTGGGCCAAGGAAGTTTCTTTATAAGTGTGTGACAAAGAACACCTGGCTGTTCTAGGAGCTAGGCTCAGTGTTGCCCTATATATGCAAAGAATGGCCATAGATTCTGTGAAGGAGTACTTAGAAGCTAGATGAAGACTATCTTTTGGAAAAGATAATTAAGCATAATTGTTCGGGTTATAAAGGGAGATGATTGTGTTGACTCCTTCTCAGCTGTTACCAAACCCAATTCTCTGGGGCTATTATGGTCAGAAGGAATTCTTTTATTTATTTTGATTATCTAATGGCTTGGCCCTACCTATTTCTAAAAATAGGTTTGAAGCGCCACAGTGTCATTAATCCCCTTTCTGTACAAGCCTTTCTAAACTGTAGGTCTGATGATAAAACTTCCTTGCTTAAAATCTGTAGAAAATCCCAGTGTAAGGACTCTTGAGCCCGTTGCTCCTCCAGCTCCTGTCTTGCCGCAGCGCTTTACAACCTAGGTTCTGGCTGCCCCTGTGTGTTCTGAAGCTCCTCTCCCCATCGCCTTTCTCAGCCCACCAACCCTTGCATGTAGATCAGGCTTCTGCCTGTACCGGAACCAGCTCAAACATCAACTGCCTAGTTATACATTTGCTTTTAGCTTCCAAGCTGGAATGCATGCTTTTGTACTCCTTTATGTTCTTACTGCGTTAGAGAAACGTGGCATTTGAGATATTGTTGCATGCCTCTCCACCCTGCTCCGTGCCCAGGAAGTTGACCCATCAACACTCTGGGCTCCCTTGTCCTCCAGCTCCCAGTGGGCTTTTGCTAATGGGTGATGCCAGCAGGGGGTCAGAAAGTAGGAAGAAGGGCCGTGGAAGCGTTTATTTCCTGGCTCTCCTCCTCCTGGTCACGATGGCTTGCCTGGTCTTTCTACCCAAAGCTTCTGTTCCTTTGAGGCAAGCCTGTCCCTATAGCAACGCTTGCCTGCTTCTGCTGTTCTTTCCCCTTTCTTGCTTATTCTGGGCTCTAGTGGTAGCCACAGTTCTTAGTGGCCACTGGCCACGGAGTACTGCCATGCCACCCTGTTTGTGCCCTGATAACCGGCCCATGCCTTTGTGAACCATCTCTAATTTATTTCGTGAATTACCCAGTGTGACTGGACCATCGGTTTCCTGTAAGACCCTGATGGCTACATGTAGTTTGTAGAGTAAGATCAGGAACTTTACGTTTGTAATCAGATAATTTGGTGTCTTTCTTCCAAGGTGCTTCTTTGGTCTATGAGACAGTAGACCCAGCCTACTAGTAATTCCAGAAAATATTACTCTAAGACCCACACGTCTGCATCTCAGATGGGGAGTTCGGGTGTCAAGTTTATTCACTGAGTCCATAATGACAAATTTAATCCATTCAGATCAGGAAAATTAGAACTTAAATAACTGGCTGGGTGTAGCTTATTTTCATTAGCAGGAGGAGGAAACATGTAGTATATTGAGGCTGAAGCCAGATGTGGAGAACCAATCCTGACCTTCCAATAACACCACAGGGGATAGAGGCAGCAATTTAGTTAAACAACAGGTAGTTGTAATTTGGGATACCATAGATAATTACTGTATTTTTCTGTGTATAAGACAATACTTTTGTCTAAAATTGTCAGACCCCAAATTGGGGGTCATCTTATACATGGGAGTAACTGTATATTGGTTTCTTAATGTTGGTTTAGAAAAGTAGAGATCATCTTACACACGGGAGTGTCTTATACATGGAAAAATATGGTAATCCTAAGTAGAAGCTCAATAAATTCTTGTAAAATAGAATTTAATTGGATGATCACTCACATCACAAGTACTGTGCAGAGCTGACCTAAAACCAGAATTGAATTCCTGTGCAAATGTGCCAGTTTCTAAAGCTCCCTTGTCCTTCCTTGGATATTGGTGACAGAGCTAATGTCATGACCCATCTGTGGAAGTTTATGACTGGGGAAGATCACCCAATAGTCTCTAAATTGCAAACTAAGAAGAGTAACTCGATATAAATTATTTGCCAAATGATCATGTCAACCACACATAAACTACGGTGGGTGGGAAACTGTGTATCTGAACCAGGGACAGCTGTATATTTTAAAGGTTATGATCAGCAAGGACTCCCCCTGGCTTTCCTCCTCCAGAAATGCCCAGGCTCTCACAGGCAGATGTATCTGAGCCTCTAGCCTAGGGGGTCTGGGGCGGCAGCCACCAGAGAGAAGGAGTTTTTCATGAGTGATGCTTGTGGATGAAAGTGAAGCCCCTGACTGGTGCGCCCCGGGCTAAGATCTGAACTCCTGGCCTGAACAAGGGCTCTGTTCAAGGAACAGTAGGCCTCCCTGTGCTGAATTTGGCCAGTGGGATTTTTTCAATTTGCACCTGGTGTTGGGCAGGAGTTCATGAAAATCCACAGAAAGGAATGTTTCCGAGTTCAATGATGGAAGAGGGGAAAAAAAATGGAATGAGAGTTTTTTGGAGTCATGAAAAGCACTGATTGAATTTGTGGAATGGAGACTTAAGTCTCTGCTGAGGAGACTGTTTCTGGGCCGGCGTTGGAGGTCCACACTCTACCAGTGTATGTATGCGATGGAGTCTTCGCTGTCACCTCATCAGTTAGCCTTTGAAAGCGGAGCTGAGATGCTCAAAGCCACCCAGTGGGAGCCAGAAAGGCCGTCCCTTTCTAACCAGGAGTCCTTTCCATCTTCTCTTTCCAGTACAGAAGGCTTTTTTCAACCCACTAAATACTTAAAATTCATAGTCCGTGACAGCCCATTTTCAACTAAGCTGAAGGTTTTCAGTATTTTCTAAGCCCACTTCTTATTTCCAAAAGGGCCAGAGTCTTTTTTTGTAAAATAAGCATTTTATTTCATCTAAAAGTTATTTTTAAATAAAATTTTGAAATAACAAATGTTCATTACACACATTTCAAATACCACTGAAGAATAATCATCCTAATGTTACTCCAGAAATGATCATCATTGAAGGATTGGAGGATATTCTTCCAGACTTTATTTTTTAAGCATTTAGCAACATATAAGGCATGCTTTTTTTCCCTTTCTTTTTAACTATAAAAAAAGAGAACCAAATGCATATTTAGACCTTGAAATTACAATAACTGAAATGAAAATTAGCCAAGACTACAATATAGCTTTGCTGAAAGGATACCTCTCTACTCATTTTACTTGATTTCTCAGAGCATTTGAGTTTGTTAATCAACTACCTTTCTGAGGGGAAGCCAGGATGGCTCAGTGGGCTAAGCGCTCACCTTGCAGCCCTGGGAACTGAGGATGGAGCCCCGGCCCATGCGGACCCATGTGCTGAACTGGGGTGTGCTTCCCATGTGGGAGGCCCCCAGTTCAGCTCCTGCAGGGTGAGCTTCCACGTAGGAGGCTCCTGGTTTCCCCCCGGCCTGGCTCCCGCCCTGTGCAGCTCCTTACCCACCTATGTGGAATGAAACCATGTCAAAAAATTAATAACATACAACTGTGGAGACTGCTCACCCGTCTCTGTGTCAAAAACAATAAAATAAATCTTAAACAAGCAAACGAACAAACAAAAAGCACGATCTTTGAGCTCTTGCTGCTTATCGAGTTCCTCTCCAGCAGCCCCTTCACTGCTGTCTCCAAAACCCGTGCCTCCTCGGCTCTTCTGTTATGTGACTCTAGGTCTGTGTGCCCAGCAGTCTCAAATTTGTGTTCTATGTCGTTGGAAGACATGCATTGTAGACCTACTAGCAAACGTGTACTGAATTCCCTGCACTTACAGAAATAAATTGCTTTTCTGATACGTGCAAATGATCTCAATGGCTTCATTCTTGGCACAGTGCTCATTTTGAGAAGTTCAGAAAGCTTTCAAATGACGGTTCCCAAAAATATTAGGCAGGACACATGTTAGGGAACTTTGGAGTAACATGATCAGACCTAGGGTGCGGTAGAGACAGTGATTCAGGCTATGATTTTTATCTAGGGCCGGGTCCACATGAGTGAGGGAGAAGGCTGGTAATCCAAGTAATGTGGAAAATCTTTGCTATGTTCCATTGAAATTCCCTGTAATTTTTTTTACAGAAAGACTTTTCGAGCTCCTGGTCTCCTCATCAGGCGAGGCTGCTGGCTCCATCACTCACAATTTCAGTTTCCTTTAAAAGGCTAATTTGCTCCTAGGTTGGCTTATCTCAGCCTCCACCTTATTTCTTACATTCTTCTTAAATGCACTTGAATTCATCAATGTGCTAGGTTAAGGCAATGGTCAGAGTTAAGATAATTTGTTAAGTGAATGGATGCCAAGACTTCAGAAACGTGCACTGCACTTTTCCGTGCCTTTATGAAACATTGAGAATTTTAGACATCACGAGATAATGATAATGAACAAGTTTGATCTCTGACTATGTGCCATGCATGGCATCAGGTGCTTTACAAACCTTATCTCATTTAATTCTCCATCAGCTTTATGAGGCAGCTATATTTATGATTCCCAGCCTACAGATATGTACACAGAAGCTCAGAGAGGGTATGTCACTTGCCCAAGATCACCCAGCAGGAAAGTTGCAGGGCCTAGATTTGAACCTAGGCTATTCTGCTCCAGAGCCTTAACTACTGAATGTTGCTGCCTCCCCTTGCTGTCCTGAGGCATTATTTCTCATCAGTTTAACCCTGTGATGGCATTTCAGGTTAGCAGAGGATCTCATCCTTGGATGCACACTGATTCACTGGCTACCTTTTGAAATATACGGAGCCCAAGACCAGCCCTCAGAGATTCTGATTTAATTTGGAGATGAGGCCAATATTAGTATCTTCGGCTATAGGTAGAGGCCAGCATTTGTTTTTTTTAAAAAGTGATTCCAAAGCCCAGGTGAGCCGTAATTTAGAAATACATTTTCTCTGGGAAATGGATACACAACTTGTGGGAGTTTAACGACTTCCCCTCCTTGTTTTCACCTTGCTCTTCAGTCCCACGCCCATTTCAAGAATCAGCTCCTATAAGTCTTCTAATCACCCTCTGACAATTTCATTGTCACTTTGGCCCAGATATTGGTGTGGTAAATGTTGTGTAGTTAGATTTTGATCAATGTATGTATTCCACACCTTCCCATCCAGTTAATTTGTGTACTCCTGTCATCCTTAAGGGCAGAACTGTGTCTTTTCCAACTTCTGTTTTCTTTAAGATGCCTTGTATAGTGCTATATGTTGGGGTGTGTGAAAAATGCTGGCTGAGATAGTGGCAAACTGCAGTGGGATTTCAAACCTGTGAGAGGCTGTGCAAGGAGCAAAGAAAAAAAAATTAAGCAAGTATTGGCAGTTTTGTTATAACAATCAAATTTTATTTCATTTATGTATTCAGTACATACTTATTGAGTATCTATTAGATGGCAATCGTATTCTACTGAGAGACGTGGAATCATGTAAATAGGCCCATAAACAAATAATTTCAGATAGTATTAGTATCCTGAAGAAAATAAGTTTATGTGGAAGAGAGTGACTAGGAGGAAATGGGGCCTTCGGGACAATTGGGGAAGGGGCAGTTGAGATTCGATTCTGAGCAGTTGGCCATGGAAATTCTGAGGCGTGTCCCAGACAAAAGCCCTGGAAGTCGGCATAGATTTGCTTTGTGTGCTTGAGGAGCAGAAAGGTTAGTGGGGCAACCATAATGAACAAGGAGGCTAGTGAGGAGGTCAGAGATGAGGGCTGTGTCAGATTCTGCAGTCCGTGAATGTCACTGTGAGAAGTATGGATTTTATTGTGGGCATAAGGAGATTTAAAAAATTGCAATTCACAGTTAACTGATGATGCAACTGCAGATGTAAATGGGATGTCCTAGTTCTTTTATATATTTGGATTCGGGGGTAGGGGTGGAAGGTTGGGGGAGGTGCTTAAGGAAATTCTACTAGTGACCTCTAGGGTAGGGAAAGTTTCACTGTATTTATTGGTTTCTATTTGTTCCAACAAAATACATTCCTTGACACAGTGTCCAAATGTCTGAGGGACAGATCATAATTTACTATGGTATTTTTCTAACTATGCTGAAAGTGGAGGAATAGCATACCCCTGACCAAATGTTTATCTCATTTACCTCTGGTGGTAACTTGGCAGTAGTGGGTTTGTGGTTCATTGTGTCACTTAATAACATCAGTTGACTATAGGGCTCAGCTTTCTTTTTCATTATTTTCATATGAAACCTGTAAGTAGCCAAAACCATTGTGATAGACATTTGGTATATTAGTTATCCATGGCTGCATAAGAAATTACCCCAAACATAGCACCTCAAGATAATGTACATTTATTAGCTTGTGGATTTGGTGAGTCAGGAGTCTGAGAGCAACTTAGCTGGGCCCTGTTCACGGTCTCAGAGGCTGTAACCAGGCTGTCTGCTGGGCTGCACTCTCATTTGGAGGCATAATTGGGGAAGAACCTGCTTCTGAGCTCACTAAAAAGGTTGAGAAACTTCATTTCCTTGAAGTTATAGGACTGAGAGCTCTGGCTGCTGGCCTCTTGTCAGCCGGAAGTCGCCCTCAGCCCCTCCTATGTGGGCCAGTCTGCTAGCCAGATAGAATCTTAAATAACACAACACAGCCATGGAGGAGACAGCCCATCACCTTCGCCATATTCTGCTGGGTTAGAAGCAAGTCACAGGTGTCACCCATTGCACGAGGGGGTTGGGGGTGGGCAGATTACAACAAAGGCGTGAAACAACAGGAATATAGAACCAGAAGTCATGAGGGCTATCTTAGAGTCTATCCACGACTTTTGGTTTTATTTTTAAAAAGATATTTTTCTTTGGAAATTGTAGCCTAGTTTAAGGTGACCAGACGTCCCGCTTTGGGTGGGACAGTCCTGATTTTTAACAATTTGTCCTGCGTCCTAAGGCATTTTAAAAAAGTCCCGATTTTTGGAAAGAATGCACGACAAGCTAGGGAACGGCGGGAGACAGACCAAATTTTTAATCAAGAACCCCCTCCCCCC
>PVKE010044851.1:0-12841 GCA_004027555.1 Craseonycteris thonglongyai | reverse complement strand
ATTCCCATCAGAATCCCACAGTCATTCTTTCAAGAAATAGATTTAAAAATCATCAAATTTGTATGGAACCACAAAAGACCACAAATTGCAAAACTATCCTAAGAAGAAAGGATAAAGCTGGGGGCATCTCACTGCTTGACTTTTATCTGTACTACAAAGCCTCAGTAATCAAAACAGCTTGGTACTGGCAGAAAAACAGACCCACGGACCAATGGAACAGAACTGAAAACTCAGAAATAAACCCACAAATTTATGGACAGATTATTTTTGATAAAGAAGCAAAAAATATACAGTGGGGAAAAGAAAGCCTCTTTAGTAAATGGTGCTGGGAAAATTGGAAAACCACATGCAAAAGGCTGAATGTGTGCTGCGATCTCTCACCATACACCAACATTAACTCAAAATGAAGTAAAGACCTCCAAATAAGAAAGGAAACAATAAATTGCATAGAAGTAAACATTGGCCCTAAACTTATAGACCTGGGATTCAGGGAGGACTTTATGAATCTGACCTCAATGGCAAGGGAAGTAAAAGCACAAATAAATGAATGGGACCTTATCAAGCTAAAAAGCTTCTGCACTGCAAAGGAAACCATCAACAAAGTTAATAGTCAACCAACCAACTGGGAAAAAATATTTGCAAACAATGCCTCTGATAAGGGGCTAATACCAAAAATATACAAAGAACTTGTACAACTCAACAAGAAAAAAAACAAGCAATCCAATTAAAAAATGGGCAGATGACCTTAACAGACACTTTTCTCATGAAGACATGCATATGGCCAACAGATATATGAAAAATGCTAAACTTCACTAGCAGTTAGAAACATGCAAATAAAAACCACAATGAGATACCATCTTACACCTGTTAGAATGGCTATAATCAATAAGACAAGGGATAACAAGTGCTGGAGAGGCTGTGGAGAAAAAGGAACCCTCATACACTGCTGGTGGGAATGTTAACTGGTACAACCACTATGAAAGGCTGTACGGAGATTCCTCAAAAAATTAGGAATGGAATTACCATATGACCCAGCCATCCCTCCACTGGGTACCTACCCAAAAAACCTGAAAATCTTAATCTTTAAAGATGTTTGTACCTGCATGTTTATCACAACACTGTTCACAGTGGCTAGAACATGAAAACAAACAAAATGCCCTTTGATAGATGACTGGATAAAGAAGTTGTACATTTACACAATGGAATACTACTCAGCGATAAGAAAAGATGAAATACAGTCATTTGTGACAACAATGGATGGACCTAGAGACCATCTTATTAAGCAAATAAGTCAGACTTAAAGAATCAGGAAACATATGACCTCACTTATACGTGGAAGATAAAACTGAAAGTAACAAAGACACAGAGACCTATGGACACACTCAATAGCTTGGTGATTGCCTGAGGGAAGAGGAGGAGGGAGGAGGGGGAGTGAGAAAGGAGGTGGGAGTGGGTACCAGCATTATGGACACACTCAATAGTTTTGTGGTTACCTGGGGAGGGGGAAGGAGGAGGAAGGGAGAGTTGTGGGGGTGGGAGTGGACACCGCATATATGGTGGTGGAAGGGGAGCAGATTATGGGTGGTGAACACATAATGCGATGCCTAGGTGATGTGAAGTGGACTTGTACATCCGGAAACTATCTAATTGTTACCAATCAATGTCACCCCAATAAATTTAACAATAAAAAAGAAAAAAAGAAAATGTCCAGTGTTAAACAAAAAGTTCTTCAGCCCTGGAAGTCATTTAGATCAGCCTCAACTCACTAGCCAGGGATTTTCTGGATGATAGATTTGTTCTACATTTTTTTCTTTCAGGCAAAAGTGGAATTTGTGCATTTTCTAATACATTCTGCTATCGCTGGATTAATGTCTCAGGCTAAATGGAAAGGTCAGTATAGAAATACAAGAAGAAAAAATCTGTTTCTTTTAAGGTAGACTGGTGGTTTAGAGGATTTTATTAGCTGGGACACTAGAGTGGCATGGATAAGTTTAAAACTGCAGCTCAGTTTCGTAATACTACATGTAGTCTTATTGACAGCAACCAAAATGAAGTGTTGAATGAAAAATGAAGAAAGTATATTCCAGCCCATATATCAAAGCCAGTCACACTTATTAAAGTGGGAGATAAACTAGTGTGCTCAAGGGAAAATTTACTGGAAGCCAAAATGGTGTAGAAATGAGATAACCATTGTTTGCAACACAATTTGGGGGAGGGGAATTGCTTGTGTTTCTGCATTTGCTCTGAGCAGAGATATTGACAACTTTTTTCTGAACTATTTGTTCAAGTATACTTAAAAACCTGCTGTAGAAGAGACAGTGTTTTTCCTAGGGCAAAGTGTAAGTTTATTTGCTGTCCAGGATAATAAAGAATTATAAAAAGTTATGTTGATCATTTGAGAAGGTATTTTTTTGACAAAATTACAAAACCATGATTCTTTTTTTTTTTTTTTTAATATTTATTTATTTACTTATTTATTTTGACAGAGAGAGAGAGAGAGAGATACAGAGACAGAGAGAGAACTGAACTGGGCGAGCTCCCATTTCAGCATATGGTTCCGCACGGGCCGGGGCCGGGATTCGATGCTCGGTCCCTGGCGCTGCAAAGTGAGCGCTTAATCCACTGAGCCATCCCGGCTTCCCCCAAAACCATGATTCTTTGCAACCTTAAAATTAAGGAATTTTGGAACTATTACAATGAAAAGGAAAGAATAGTGATAACTAATTCAGTGATTTGCTTGTTACTTCTGACTGTGTTATAGATTTTTTAGGTCACTTTATGACTAGTATATAATTATCAGCAATTTTAAATTTCAAGTAGAAATAGTTTGTACCATTTAAGTCTCATAAAGTGGAGGATTCTTAGTCTCTTCTTTTCCAATGATATTAGATTATCTTGATTACCATCATTAGGCTAATATCACTACCTCAGAAATATAATGAAAGTAGTGACCTTCAGACAACTAGTGCAGGTACACTTACTTCTTTCAATGTGCCCCAGATCTTATACCTCACATTTATTTATCTAATTTTTAAGAATTTCCAAGTCATCAATTTTAGACTCTTTGGAATTGAGCTTTATCTTTCCATATTTTTCCTGTATGTTTTCATTTATACTAGGAAAGATCATTAAATTCAGCGACAGGAGGGCTATTGGTGAGGTGGGAGTACTAGTACTAGTGCACACAGTTTTATTGTGTGACTTATTATTAGTATATTTGCCAAATTTCAGGTTATTTGTGTCAGTGTTCTTTCAGATACCACCAAAGACACATGTCAAATGTGAAACAAACAAACAAACAACAACAACAAAATAAAGTATGAATAAAATTAAAGTTTGTTCCATCATTAAGATCCTCACAAAACAAGGGAAAACAGCTCAAACCATATTGGGAGAGATGTTAGTAGTTTATGAGGACTTGTCATGTGAAATCCATGGTTTATAAGTGGCATAGCCTTTTCAAGCAAGGCAAAGAATAGGTTGAACATGACCTCTGTCTGGGATTCCCTTTTGAGGTCATTTACTCAGATATGTTCAAAAAGTTGAAACCTGTAATGGGAGATACCAGATTAAATAAAAAGCAGTTTGCAGAAATGGCTGAAGTATCACCTACAATCATTTTGAATATTCTCCATTAGCATGTAAGGATGTCAGAAGTCAGTTCAAGATAGGTACTGAGAATGTTCACACTGCTTTAAAGACAACAGCTTCATGAGTGTTCATGACAGTTTTTGAACCTCTGCAGAGACAACAAAGATGAAGTTTTTAATACATTGTCACTGAAGACAAAACTTGGGTTCATTATTATGAGCCTGAGTCAAAGCAGGAATCAATTCAGTGGCATGAAAAAGGCATGTCACTCCCTAAAATGTTCAAGGTGTCACAATTGGCCAGAAAAACAAGGACCGCAGGTTTTTGGGGATATGGAAGGTATCCTGCTAATTGATTATAAGGATAAGGGTGTCACAATAACTGGAAAGTATTATTCCAGTCTGCTAAAACAGTTAAAAGAATGGTTGGCTACTCTTCATGACTGTGGCTTCCAAGCTTCAAACCATACTCCATACAGTCCAAACCTGGCTCTGTCTGATTATTATTTGTTCCCAAATAGGATAAAATGTCTTTGAGGGAAAAAATTTACAATCAATGAAGAGGCTAAATCTGCAATTTGAAGACAAAACTGAAACATTTTTGAGGATATAAATGAACTTATTAAAATATATGAAAAATGAATTAGGGTTAAGGGTGAATATATTGAAAGAAAAATAATAGATTGTTTTATTTACCCTTCCTCCCCCTCATTCTGTAAATTTCTTGACCACCCTAGTTTCACTCAAATTTATTGATACCATTTTAATCACTTTTCTTTTGTATAATTTATATCAAATACTTTAACCATCACTACCCCCAAGTTTAGCTGGTTAAAATCCTACGCTACAACCCATAATTTTCTATAGATTCTAGTTAAATAAAATAAAGAGAATGCTTATAGATTTGAATGGCAAACTTTTCTAATTATCCTGAAACAAGACCTCAATTTGTCCTCCAGTTGAATCACTGACAAAAAGTTGCATACTTTATGAAAATATTTATAAAAGTATAAGACAGATTTAAGAATTTTAGGACAGTGTTAGGTTGCAACCTCTTGGGAGATTCCTGGGTTTAATTTGAAACTGGGCCCATATAAGCAGAGGGCAGGAAGAGAATTTTAAAAAAGGCACAGCACTTCAGATTGGTGGGTGGCATGGCTTTTTCTTATTTTTTTTATTTAATGTATTTTATTATTATTATTTTTTATTAATTGTTAAATTTATTAGGGTGACATTAGTTGGTAAAAATTTTGTAGGTTCCATGTGTACAATTCTACCTTACATCATCTATGTATTGCATTGTGTACTTACTACCCAGAGTCAGTTCTCTTTTCATCACCACATATTTCATGTCTCCTCCCTTCTCCCCCACCTCCCTTCACCCTTACCCTAAGGTAACCACTAAACTATAGACTGCATCCATGAGTTTTTGTTTCTTTGTTACTTTCAGTTTTATATTTCTGTTACAATGGCTACAATCAAAAAGACAATGAATAATAAGTGCTGGAGAGGTTGTGGAGAAAAAGGAACCCTCATACATAGATGATGGGATTATAAATTGGTATAACCACTATTGAAGGCAGTATGAAGTTCCTCAAATAATTAAGAATTGAGTTACCAAATGACCCAGCAATCTCCTCCCCAAATTTGAAAACCTTAGTCTGAAATACATATGTACCCCAGTGTTCACTGCGGCATTATACATGGTGGCCAAGTCATGGAAACAACCAAAGTATCCTTTAAGAGATGACTGGATAAAGAAGTTTTGGTACATTTACACAATAGAATATTATTCAGTGATAGGGAAAGATAAAATACAGCCAGTGTGACAGCATGGATGGACCTTGAGATCATCATGCCAAGTGAAATAAGTCAGATTGAAAAATTCAAAAACCATACATCTTCACTCATATGAGGCAGGTTTAATAAACAAGGGGACTTATTTTCAGGCTACTTTTGGCTGACTGCAAAATGAGAAGATCACTGTACCCACCCTCCAGAACCTTAAATGTTTACATACAGGCCTTACTGTTTTCAGTTATACACAGAAGTCGACTAACATACCTACCGTGTTTCCCCGAAAGTAAGACATCCCCCGAAAATAAGACCTACTTCATGGAACAATAAGATATCCCCTGAAATTAAGACCTAGCATATCTTTGGGAGCACACCTTAATATAAGACACTGTCTTTTTTTCGGGCAAACAGGGTAGTTCAGATAGTCTCATCATCACATTACTGTCTCAAGTCCTTAGGCAGCTTCTAGTGGGAATGGTAGGAAAGTAGAGCACACATTCCAAGCACTGGGGAAAAATTGCAAAGCCTCCATCCAGTTCCCCAGGTTCAGCTCTCACCAAACCAGTGGTCATGTCTTCTTGATGACCTTCCATAACAAAGAGAACCATTGTATATAATATTTCTATGGAAATATTACCCTTCCTCATGTAAACACAATAAAATTGAATGCTAGTTATGAGACCTCTGGTCTTTAAATTTGACTGTACTTCTGAAGTTATTATGCCAAGACACTGAGTCAAGTTCCTGGTATTCCATATTTGTTTCCTATATTTGAAAAACTAAGAGCTTATTCTGGCAATGACCTTCCTATGGCAAGTCAAACTTCCAATACAGATGGACTCTTTAGAAATCTTGATAGAAATAGATACGTAGTTACCCTGCAGTTTGTACTGATGGGATTCAAAGTCTATCATCAAAGAGATGTATAGATTTTTTAAAAAGGGAGATACTGCCTTATTTCAAATGCTTTATTTACATCTAAATAGCTACCATAAATATTATTTATTAACTATCTTCTAAACAAGAAATCTAGTGATTGTAATGGTAGCTATCAAAGCTCCAAGATAACCAAAACTACTATTTACATGCCCATAGGGTATCTGTTTTCACCTAACAATTTCTTCCAAATCTTTTCTCCTCCATATAGTAGAAATAACTCTTCTTCTAGTATCTAGTATAGAACCAAAGCCTAAAATTCAGTTGGCAAGATTAGAACCACACAGCATGTCCTCATCACTACCTCATGCTGGAGAGCAGTTTGATTCATTACTAAAACAGGGTACAAACTTGGTTGGACCTGTTGGCTAGTTCTATCATTCCATCATGAATCCTCAGATTTCCTAGAGTCATTCTGGATATTATACTTGTATCCAATCAAGGACTTGTGTTATAATAGCCTTAAATTTTGAAGGCTAGCCTTAGACTTTTTAGAATAGCTTTAAAAGATGAAGATAACTTGAATTTTTTAAAGTTTGTTATTATTCTGTACAAAATTTCCATCACATTCTATACCTCAAGAATATCACTTTCTAAGTTTTTATTTTCATTGACACTAACCAGCCTTTATTACAACAGGCAAAATAAAAAGTATATTGAAAGAGACCTTAATAAACTGCATGAGTTTGAAATAAGCAATGCTATTAGGATAAAAGAAAACATTTTTCAGATGATAACAATAACTTGCTAACTATAAATCTACAGCAGTGATGAGAGTTTATCAGTTACACTCAATAAGTCTTAAATATTGTTTGCTTGCATTATTTCTACATGAAAGGATGTAATATGCTCCCACAGACCTTGCTTGATTTATTGGAAAAATAATATGTATTTTGAAAAATGAGCTCTGTGAGCAGCAATGAAAAAGACTGAGAAAGCACAGAAGGAGTGGTTACAGTCTGCTACATAAATAATGCATTAGAAATCTGTTCCCATTCAGAAACACAAGTAAAATATTTTTAATGGCACCCAAAATGTTAATTCTTAAACTCTTCTGCAATTAGTAATGTCATCATCATTTTCTCTTCTGAAGATAATTAATTTACTTATTTGGAATTTAAAGGAGACCTGATTTACGATGGCATTTTACAGTGAATTTTGTAATAAGATAATTATTTTCCCATAAGTGTATGTAAAAAGTAAACTTTCAGCTCAGATATTCTTTTATAAAATTTAGACATTTAGATATATGGGTTTAAATATTCATATAAAACTAAGAAACTAGGTTCACAAAACACCCCATAAGTAAGCCCAGTTAACTATTCAAATTTGGGTTAATAAGAAGTTAATTGTTATTAATAAAATAATTTTATGATAGGACAATTGTGAAATTAAAAAATGTAAAATACATTTAATGTATGTGTTAATTTGGTCAGAGGTAAGTTTAACTATTTTTTATATTTAAATAAAATTTTTCTCAGTTAATAGATACTGAAAATTTGCAGATAGCATAGAACAATTTGTAAATAGTCAATGTTTAAAGGCTAGTATACATTTTTCTCCTAAGATATATTTATCATAACTTGCTTAGTATGTTTATTTTTTTAGTTTTTTTTTAAGCTGCAAGAGCTGGGTTCAGTTTAAATATATCATAGTACACAATTAAAATAGTTTAATCAGAAAACTGAAATTGCAATACATGATTTATACTACAAGTTTTAGAGTATTACAAATAACCACTAGTTATCCATTATTATTGCATTCTGCAATGGAAGTTTATCAACTCAGTATCTTTTTTTTCATTTTCTGAGTGCATTTCTTCTATTACCTCAAATGGTAGTAATCCTGACCTTTTGAGCTTTTTTCAATAATTAATTTATTTATGTTTTCTACTCCTTACATAATAAAAGCCTCCAATTTCAATTTAGAATAATATAATTATTGTTTTATTCCTTCTGATATTGTAATGATGCCTTTCTGGAAACTCATATTATAGAAAATTATAGTACTAGTTTAGGATGCTAAATAAAGAGCAACAATTCCCTGATTATAAATGGTTTGCAATATCACAGTATAAATCTGTTTTGATAGAAAAGTGGATTATTGTTGATTTTTGTTGCAGAGAATAGAAATATAAAACCACAAGAAGATGTAGTACATAATACAAATGCATATATCAGAAATTCAGGCCCTAACTCTATGTCCCACTACTTATAAATTCAATGCTCAGGGGAAGCCGGGATGGCTCAGTGGGTTAGGTGCTCACTTTGCAGCCCCAGGGACCAAGGAGCAAATCCCGGCCCCGGCCCGTGCGGACCCATGTGCTGAACTGAGGAGTGCCCCCAGTTCAGTTCTCACTGGGGCGAGACCCCAGCCCAGTTACTGCCCTGTGCAACCCTGCCCACATGTGGAATGAAACTATGTGGAAAAACCAATGATGTGCAACTATGGAGACTGTTCTGGGCCGTCCCCCCTCTCTCTGTCTCTGACTTTATCTCTCTCTCTCTGTCAAAAACAATAAATAAATCATAAAATAAATAAACAAATACAATTTTCATATATTACTATGGATGCAATATGGTCACATGCATTTTTATGTTTGTATAGCTAAAAGATGCCTGATTTTCCGTGAGTAATTTTCATTAGTCATCTCACTCAAATCTCTACAACAATCCGTTGAGTCAAGAGCCTTCATTATTATCATTTTCCAGAGGAAGAAAATAAATTTAGATTTTTTGAAAAACCTTTTGCAAAAGATGGGGTGCCAGGTGTAAGAACAGAATTTAAATTCAGATACATTTGATATTACAGTCTATGTTCTTGAGCATTTTATCCAGCTCTCTACAGACTATAAGAGGAGCCCATAAGGTGAAAATCTTACTCTACTCCACCCTGAGAAGTCTCAGACATGCCTCCAATGGTGACCCAGGCAATCTTAGGCTGGAGGATCCAAATAAATATATGAGTCAGTGGACACTCTCATAAAGGGAAATGATGGTAGAATGTTATTGTTCTAAGAAAAGTCAGACCTTGTTTAACTGTAAGTATAGAAAGAAGAAGCACTCAAACAAGAAAACTATTTTATGTAACACGACCTCAAGCAACTACACTTTTCCTATCTGCAACCATGGGCCTCCGTCTTTATAAAGGTCATGGAACAAATAGCATTTTACGTGACTTTGTCTTTGTTCTGTAAGTTATCTTGGTGGAAAATATAATCAGCCCATATATTTACCAAGTACAACCGTAGTGCGAGAAACAGTCACTAACAGCAATGTCTGTGGAGGTGTTTATGTGGAAGTAAGCACAGATAACCGCTGAGATTTTACCTAATTATGCCAAAGATTTATATGTAAATATAAAGCCATGCCATTTTTGTGTTTGTTCAAGCATGAACAAACTTTGTTCCTCCCTGGTCAAAGTAACCCAGGATTTGTGTATAGAGATTCTGGTTTAGGGAAATGTGTATTGCTGAGGAAGATGGCCTAGATCCACCACCCTTAATAGAGAAAAGTCTGTTAATAGTCCATACAGTTTTTTTTTTAATGGACCACTTTTACAATTTATTCTGGAGACATTATTCAGTTACATTTTATGAAAATTGTATTACTCCAGATCGCCTAACACTTTTTCACTATTCTTGATTTTAATCTAAATGAAAGTTATAGTTTCTTGTGTTTTTTTCTTCTGTGATGTAAACTAAAATAAAATTATAAAGAAAATAGTTCTTTCTTTAAAATTCTGTATTCCTAGTACTCAGCATGAACAATGGAGAATGCTGTCTATTTCTTCTATTTCTGTGGACTTGAGAATGAAAAACTTAGTTTGTCTTTGTATTTTTAGGGTACAGCCAAGGATATATATTATATAAAATTATTGGAAAAATTAATAAATAAAAGAGCCCAGTGAATATAAAGATTTTAAAAAATTTTTATTTTATTGTTTTTGACAGAGAGAGAGACAGAGATAGAGAGAAACAGAGAGAAGGGGGAGGGTCCAGAGCAGTCTCCATAGTAGTACGTCATAAATTTTCAACATAGTTTCTTTCCACACAGGTGGGCGGGGGGCTGTGCAAAGTAGGAACCAGGTAGGAGCCTTCCACATGAGAGACACACTCCCCTGAGAGCTGGGGGACAAACCGATGGCTTCTCTCATGAGAAGTTCACCCTGGTGAGACCTTAACTGAGGGCCACACCCCAGTTCAGCATATGGGTCCGCACGGGTCAGAACCGGGATTTTATCCTTGGACCTTGGGGCTGCAAAGCAAGCCCTCAACATGCTGAGCCATCCTGGCATCTCCTATAAGGATTTTTTTAATAGACATTTGATAACTTTTATCATTTGATCCTGAAGTATAATCCAATTTTTTTTAATAAAATGGAATTATGAATAGCATATAACTACTGTACCGAGTATGAAAAACATGCGCTCCTAGAACAGGACATTTCGGGTTTAAACCTTAGCTTTGAAACTGACTACATGATCTCAGACAAATTTACTTGTGCTCATCATGTCTCAGTTTCATCATCTGTAAATGGACTAAAAATTAATTGCTGATAGTCTAGTTTGTTGTGAGGGCAAAAATAGCTTATATAAATATAGTGCTTATAACTTAGGTAATATGAATGCTAAAGGGCGACTTTAATAAAATTTTTGGCTGTGGAAGTGTGTTCAATCATTAAAATTGGATTTAATGTTTTATTTTCATAAAGAAAGAAAAAAGAAAATTCTTAAGCCAGTAGAGAGCTTTTTTAATTTTGTAGAACTTTTCCACCTCCAGCAGCAAATAACAAGCTCAGCTTCTGCAATTTTTTCATTCAGCATGGTTCTGCTGATGATTTCTTGATTTAAGGCCCATTTCTAATGTGGTTAGACTACTGCTGCAATTACCAGAGAAAGATGATAATAAAAAATTGAAGTTTGGACTTAAAGTTAGTATAATACAAGTCTATCGAGACATACCTCACATGCAAGTGATATCACAGGATATTGAATGAGAAAAAAATTATCAAGCAAACTGAAATTTACATGGAAACCATATGCAGCAGTGGAGTGCAATATGTACTTCAATCTACCACAAAAACAACTATTCTCTAAAAACTGGAATGATTTATATCATGTGATATCTTTAAACCTTCCCCAATGTCAGCCTCCTGCTTTTCAACTTAGCTCAGTGAGATCCTCAGGACTTGATTTCCTGCCTCCAAACACCCACCTTTATATGCATTAGTTATTGCTCACTAATTGTTCATCTCGCTTGCTAACCTCTATGCTTCTTTTAGACCATTTTGTTCTAAAATTATGTTAAACTCAGTAAACAGCATATTACATACAAAGTGGACAAATTGTGCATTCCTGAAAAATTCAGATAAGAAAAACAAATTTCTGCAGAAAAGTCAAAATTTACACTATATTTAAATTTATGAGAACTCCTACATAAGTGATTTTCAAAAATAATGGCTACTGTTATACCAGAACCAAATTTTGTCATACTAAAACTTAAATCAATTTGATATTATGTGTTTATATCATAATATCCTAAACCATTCTAATTTGCATATTGTCATACTATCTTATTGTACCAGGAGAAATAGAACAGACACATCCTCAACTTTAAGGAGCCTATAAGTCTATAGTAATTATCAACAGGTATTAAGAACCTGGAGAATAAAAGACATTAATTGTAAGTACTATAAATCAATTTCTAATTTATGTAGCTCATAGGCATATTGTGATTCAAGTTAAAAATATTATGTCACTACATTGGAGGAACGTATAGTGCAGGTGAAAAACCTGAGAAGCAGAAGCGATTGATAAATTCTCCTTTGATCCTTCTAGGCAATCTTCATGGGAGATAGGGTATTTCCAACCTCAGTTATTATTCAAAGAAAGTAGACTTTTATAGGCAGCAGAAAGAAAAGGAGAAATTTCAGCTTGTACAAAAGTATGAGCTAAGTCAGATAAGATACGCATGTTGATAAACTGTTTTCTATCAGCAGAATTTTCATGGAGTACTTAGCTCATATTAATTCATCATTTGGAATTGGATACAGATATATTTAGCCCTTGAGTCTAGAGAAAATGTTACTGGTTCAGTCCTATTTGGAAGAGTAGATAAGTCTGAAGATTTATTTAAGCAAGAAGATTTATAAAATCTGGCTGTCTAAGACATTACTAAAGAATGGATATTTCTAAATATACTTTTTCAACAAGTCTATTCGCTTTCATCCTTGTGGAGCAAATTGTGAACACTAATTTCTGCCAATATTCATTTTCATACATTTAAAATTATATATATAATTATATATATATACACACATATATATATATGTGTGTGTGTGTGTATATATATATATATAATTAAATGTATGAAATATATATACACACAATTAATACATAATTAATAGATTATAAAAATTTGCTGATGAGAATTTGAGATTTCTCAATATGCAGTCTTTTTCTACTAAATTATTTTACAGATATTTGAATCTCTTCTTACCTTAAAAAAAATAAACTTA
>PVKE010044850.1:0-12843 GCA_004027555.1 Craseonycteris thonglongyai | reverse complement strand
CCACAGTCCCTGTTCCACTTTAGGCTCTGTGATCTGATTAGGGCACTGCGTGCTGTCCCTTGAGTTCGGATGTTAAATTGTCCACAGTCTTGTGGGGCTTCCACGCTCCCTAGGTCTCGGCTTCCAGCCCGCCCTCGATCCAGCTCCACTTTGACCGTAGTCCCCCAATCCCCCTTTGTTTTTGCCAGCCCCGGGCCGCACTCCGAATCTCTGTCCCCAAACCGCTGCTTCCCTTTTCCTCTCCCGCTCTCCCCTTTTTTCTCTAACCTTTGTGTGTTCCATGTTGTGTGGTTCTCTTAGTTGAGGCTTCTTCTCAGGGTTTCCCCTGTGGATTCCCCTCTGTTCACAAGGCCCTTCCCAGGCAGTTTTCAGTGTTCTCCTCTCATGCCGCCATTTTTGTTCCAGGTGCATTTATTTCAATAGAAAACTAATAAATGGGATGCTGGCTTAGCTCAACATATTGAGCACTCGCCTTGCAACGAAGAGGTCTGTGGGTCAACTCCTGGCCCTGGCCCATGCAAACTCATATGCTGAACTGGTGCAACTGATAACTGCTGGGATGGCGGTGAAGGGTCTTGCCTCCCACATGGGAAGCCCCCACTTCAGTTCCCACCCACGTGGCCCCACACCTATCTCTATGGAATGAAACTGTGTCACAACTAATAATGTACAACTATGCAGATTCCTCTGGTTTGTCCCTTCTTTCTCTCTCTCTCTCTCTCTCTCTCTCTCTCTCTCTCTCTCTCTCTTTCTCACCTTCTCTCAAAACACTAAAATAAAGCTTTAAAAAACTAAACATAAATAAATAAAAATTAAAATTTATCTCTTTAGCTATGCAGAAAAATCTATAATAAATATTCTTCTTTGCTCTAGATTATGTTTATCCTTAGCCTTAGCCTTAGCCATCAGAAGCAAGAAAATAACTTGCAGACATTTTGATGGGAGATTATTTCACTATAAAATGTTATTTGGACACACAATTAAGAATATAAAGTGTATTTAGCTAGAAGGCCGATAAGCTGCTAACCATAAAACTAATGCTCCATGAACCCTTAGACACAAAAAATAATTATATTCTAATCAGTAAGCCAATATTTAAAACTATTACTAGATCTTTCTTAGACCTGTTTGCTGTTTTAGATAAGGTCTGTATCTTTATCCAACTTAATGTTGCAAAATCTAGTTAAATCAAGAAATTACTAAGACCTTTTTTTTTTTAACTGCTCTAGTTAAGGGTTTGACACTGTTTATATTTCAAGCGGATTTGAATTAAAAAAAAAAAGAATCTTACCATGCTTACACACTCAGTTTTGCTTATCTTTTCCCAATTTTCTTGGATACCAGCTTAAAAAGCTTTTGAAATTCAACATCAGTGGATGTATTTGACAGTTACTTTTCCCCGAATACTATATAATAAGCCATCTCATTTTATTTTAATTTGTTTCAGAGCTTCTTCATTATGGAATATCTATGCTAAAAGAGATAATATGGTTTTGTGAAAAGATAAAAAAAAATTTAATAGGAGAGGTTTGGGTTTCAACCTAGCTCTGTAACTTAGCTACACATATAAGACTTTGAGGAAGGCTCTAACTAGAGTTTCCCCTTCTATAAGATGGTAATAATACCTGTGTTTCTTTTGAGGGTAAATGTGGAAATAATTTGAGTTCATGTATGTGTCATATTAGCACAATGCCTGACATAGCAAGAACTCAGCATTTGGCAGTCATTAATTATCTGTTAGCTAGAATGATATTCGAATATTAAAAGTCAATATGACACAGACATATCAAACCAGTAGGAGTATGCATGCCAACCTTAAACCACTGAGACAGTTCTGCTAAGTTGTACCTGCTGAATATCAGCCCTAAGTGTTAGGAAGCAGAAGGGAACAACACCAGAAGGGAACAGCTGGCAGAATTTTAATAAAGGCCTCAGTATATTTAAGAAAGCCCTTAAGAGTATCTCTTAAGGTCACACATCCTGAGAACTCGATTTTAAAATTATATCTATCAGACTCCAAAAGCATTGTTCTTTCTGCCACATTCAGGTGGTTGACTTTATGTCTGTGCATCTCCCAGATTCTGAGATAATACCTCAGTGTCCTGGTCCAGTATATTTCAAAACTGTGTTTCCTGAAGCACAAGGTTTCTGTGGGAATGGTTCAAGTTCTCCTACAAAAGGTTTAGGGAAAGCTGATAGTTTATGGGTCTCTGGGAACATTGCCCTTACTTCAACCCAAACTTTCATCTCTTTCTTAAGCTGACATTTCTTGTTAGATTTCATTTAAGTAAAAAAAAAAAAAAAGAAAAAAAAAAGGTTTTATTGCTTTAAAAAGGGAATGTTGAAAAGTCACTCTTATATCTCAAACTCAACTTCTTGTTCCTGACCATATTCAAGTAGAGCCTCAACCTAAATCTTTGTCTGTACACTCAGATTTTTTCAGCTTTCTATGGCCTGGATTGCTGGGCATTGCTTGGTTAACTCTTGTGCTGGAATTTGTACTTGACTAAAAATGTAGAAAACTCACCTCAACTTTTCTACTTAGACTCTGAATTTCATTTGCTACTATCTTGCATATATTCTAAGAAAACACACTCTAATGTTTGTTCTTCTCGGGACTTTCGTGACATAGGGTCTATTTTCCCAAATTTCACTGCCTCTGGCTTGATCTTTAGCTATGCTACTCAATTGGCCAAGACCCTGGCTTTACATTGATCTTTTCTTGGCTTATTGATATCAAAGTCCAATACATATTTTATAATTTCAAGCCAGATCTGGAGGCCAACATGTTCAACACTTTAAAAGTAACTCCTTCAGGTCAAGACACCACCTGATGGAATTAATGTTTTTGACATCATGTTTTTTTCTACATAGCTACTTCTTATCAATTCTTTGATTCTGCAGGACCTCATTTTGGCCACAGCTTATGACTCAGATTTGAATTACCACTCAACTAAAATCTTGACACTCTAATACTGGGTGAAGTCTGGTGAGAGGGGATGTGCAGAGAATGTTTGGGATGACAACTGAGACAGTTGATGTGTGAATGTGGACCCTTGAGAGGCCACCAACATGCTAATTGTCGTATAGCCAGTGCCTGCCACAGAGACCACCCAGTTCATGGCCAGCTCCAATCTGAGATACCTCACAGATGGGTTCAATTGAGATCATGAGAAGCTGTCATTAGAGGATAAATCAGCGCCTGGTTCATGAAGTGTTATAACAAAGGTAGGAAGGGAGCACCCCAGGCCACAGAGGAAAAGCAGCTGCAAATTGGGGCCGCTCCCACCTCTGTACTTGCCCATCTGTCAATCCTTGATACATCAATCTCATAGCATGCAGGTTTTACAGCAGCTTAGCTGCCAAAACAAATCAGTATTTCTCTTTATTTTCTGTTATAATTTTTTCTTTTTGTTATTTTTTATTAGTTTCAGCTACACAAAACAGCATAGTATTTAGACATTGTATACCTCAAAAAGTCATAACTCCACTAAGTCAATTTACCCATTTGACACTGTACATAGTAATTAGAATATTATTGACTATATTCCCTGTGTTGTACTATATATCCCTATGACTAATTTTTTGAAGTATAGTTGACATTCAGTATTATTTTACATTAGTTTCAAGTGTACAAAATAGTGGTTAGACATTTATATAATTTATGAGGTGACTCCCCCAATAAGTCTAGTACTTATTTGACACTACACAGCTTTTACAATATTATTGACTATATTAACCACACTGTACTTTACATCCCCATGACTATATTGTAACTACCAATTTGTACTTCTTAATCCCTTCAGCTTTCTCACACAGCCCTCCAACTTCCCTCCCATCTAGTAATCATCAATTTGTTCTCTGTATCCATGAATCTGTTTCTGTTTTGTTTGTTTGTTTGTTTTGTTTTTTTTATATTCCACATATAAGTGAGATTGTATGGTATTGAATTTCTCAGTCTGACTTATTTCATTTAGCATAATACCCTCTAGGTTCATACTTGTTGTCAAAAATGGTAAGATTTCATTCTTTACTATGGCTAAGTAATATTCCATTGTATACAGGTACCTCTTCTTTTTCTAGTTATCTACTGATGGGCACTTAAGATGCTCCATATCTTGACTCTTATAACTAGCACAGCATTGAACATGGGTGTGTATGTGGGGGACGGGGAGAGCATATAATCTTTTCAAAGGAGTGCTTTGGATTTCTTTGGATTAAGTACCCAGGAGTAGAATTGCTGGATCATAAGGTAGTTCTAATTTCATTTTTTTGAGGAGTTTCCATACTGTTTTCCATAGTGGCTGTACCAATTTACAATCCCTCCAATAGTGCACAAGGGTTCCATTTACTCCTTGCCAACACTTGTTTTATGTTTATTTATGGATGATGGCCATTCTGACAGGTATAAGGTGGTATCTCATTGGTTTTTATTTTGCATTTCTCTGATAATTAGTGATGTTGAGCATCTTTTCATGTATATTGGCCATCTATATATACTCTTTGGAGAAATGTCTATTCATGTCCTCTGATCATTTATTAATTGAATTGTTTGTTCTTTTGGTATTGAGTTGTATGAGTTTTTTATAGATTTTGGATATTAACACCTTATTAGATGTATCATTGGCAATTACACCCTCCCATTCAGTAGAAGTCCTTTTCATTTTGTTGGTGGCTTCCTTTGCTGTGTAAAAACCTTTTTATTTGATATAGTCCACTTTGCTTAATTTTTCTTTTGTTTCTCTTTCACAAGGAGATACAGCTGTAAAAATATTACTAAGGGTAATGTCTAAGAGTTTACTGACTATGTTTTCTTCTAGAAGTTTTATGATTTCAAGTTTTACATTTAAGTCTTTAATCCAATTTAAGTTTATTCTTGTATATGGAATAAAAAGGTAGTCCAGTTTCATTTATTTGTTTGTCTGTTTGTTTATCATTTATTTATTTATTTTTGCATGTATGTGGTTCAGTTTTCCCAGAACCATTTATTGAATAGACTTTCTTTACCCCAGTGTATGTTCTTGCTTCTTCTGTCATAGATGAAGTGACCAGATAGGAATGGTTTTATTTCTGGTCTCTCTGTTCTGTTCCATTCATCAATATGTCTGTTTTTATGCCATTATCATGCTGTTTGATTACTCTGGACTTGTAGTATAATTTAATATTAGGTAGCATGATACCTTCAGCTTTGTTCTTCTTTCTCCAGATTGTCATGCCTATTCAGGACCTTTTTATGATTACACATACATTTTAGGATTATTTATTCTAATTCTGTGAAAAATGTCATTGGTATTTTGATAGGAATTGCATTGAATTTGTAGATTTCTTTGGGTGGTATGGACATTTTAACAGTAATTCTTACTGTCTATGAGTATGGTATATATTTCCATTTATTTGTAGTATTTTCTTTAATTTCTTTCTTCAATTCTTATAATTTTCTGAGTACAGGTCTTTTATTTCCTTGGTTAAATTCATTTCTAGGTTGTTTTTTAAACTGGGATTGTTTTATTATTCTCCTTCTGATAGTTTGTTATTGGTATATGTAAAAGTAACCAATTTTCACATATTAATTTTGTATCTTTCTACTTTACTAAATTCATTTATCAATTTAATAGTTTTTTTGGTCAAAACGTTCAGGTCCTCTATGTATATAGCAGATCTGAGCAGATTTTCAGGGCAGGGGCTACTTCTCCAAGTGTCACATTTCACTATTTGTTTTATTATTCATGTGGTCAATCCAAAATTGCTGGGCAGTCCACCAGTAATCTGCAGTTAACATCTTTCCCAACCCAGATGTATGGTATCATGTCATCTGTAAATAATGACACATATACTTCTTCCTTTCCAATTTTGGTTCCTTTTATTTCTTTTTCTGGTCTAATTTTATGACCAGGACTTCCAATATTATGTTGAATAAAAGTGGTGAAAGTTGGTATCTTTATCTTGTTTCTGATCTTAAACAGAATGCTTTTAGCTTTTCTCCATTGAATATGATGTTAGTTGTGGGTTTTTCATGTATGGCCTTTATTATGTTGAGGTATATTCCCTCTATGTCCACTTTGCTGAGAGTTTTTATCATAAATGGATGCTGGATTTTGTGAAGAGTTTTTTGTTATTGTTTGTTTTTCTGCATCTATTGATATTATCATTTGAGTTTTATTTTGTTTATGTGGTGTATCCCGTTGGTTGATTTGCAGATATTGAATTAAGTTGCATACCAGAAACAAAGTCCAATTGGTTGTGGTGTATGACCTGTTTAACGTACTGTTGAATTCAGTTTGCTAATATTTTGTTGAGTATTTTTGCCTCTATGTTCATCAGGGATATTGGCCTATAATTTTCTTTTTGTGAAATGTGTGTCCGGTTTTAGAATCAGGGTGATGGAGGCCTCATAGAATGAGCTTGGGAGTTCCCTCTCTTCTTGAATTTTTTGCTATAGCTTGAGGAAAATAGGTGTTAATTCTTTTCTGAGTGTTTGGTAAAATTCACCTCTTAAGCTATCTGTTCCAGGACTTTGGTTTTTTTGGAACTTGTTGATTTCTGATTAAATTGTGTTTGTAATAATAAGTCAATTCAGATTTTCTATTTCTTCTTGACTCAGCCTTGGAAGGTTGTATGCTAATAGGAATTAATCTGTTTCTTCCAGATTGTCCAATTTGTTAGCATATAATTGCTCATAGCATTTTCTTAATTTGTGTGTGTGTGTGTTTGTGTGTATTTCTGTGGTGTCGGTTGTCACTCTCTGATTTTATTTATTTGAGTTTTCTCTTTATTGATTGATTGATGAGTCTAATTAAAGGTTTATCAGTTTTGTTTATCTTTTCAAGGAATCAACTCTTGGTTTCATTGATCCCTTGTAGTTTTATTTTTTTTATTTTTTTTTTTTATTAGCCTCTCTTTTATTTATTTCTGCTCTAGTATTCATTATTTCCTATCTTTTACTTATTTTGAGCTTTGTTTGTTTGTTTGTTTTTCTTTTTCTTTTCTAGTTCCTGTAGGAGTAGAGGTAGATTGTTTATTTGAGATTTTTCTTGTTTCTTGAGGTAAATCTGTATTGCTGTGAATTTTCTAAGGACTCCTTTCTCTGTATTACATAGATTTAAAGCCATTGAACTGTCATTTTCATTTGTCTCAAAGTATCTTTTGATTTATTTCTTGATCTCATAGTTAACCCATTCATTACTTAGTAGGATATCATTTAACCTCCACATGTTAGTGTGTTTTATTTGTTTTTTTTGTTTTTGTTTTTCTTTGTTTGTTTTTGTTTTGTAATTTCTAGTTTTATATCATCGTGTTTGGAGAAGACAGTTGATAAAATTTTGATCTTTTTAAATTTATTGAGACTTGTTTTGTGGCCTAACATTTTAGTCTATATTGGAAAATGTTCCATGTGCACTTGAAAAGAATGAATCTTCTGCTTTGGATTGAAATACTCTAAAAGTATTAATTAAATCTATCTGATCTAGTGTGTCATATAAGGCAGTTGTTTCCTTGCTGATTTTCTGTCTGGAAGATCGGTCTTTTCATGTCAGTGGGGTGTTTAAGTTCCCTACTATGGTTGTGTTCCGTTGACCTCTCCCTTTATGTTAGTCAATATTTGTTTTATATTTAGATTCTTCTATGTTGTGTGCATAGAGTTTTACTAGGATTATGTCCGCTGGTTGGATTGATCCCCTTATCATTATGTAATGTACTTCTTTGTCTCTTATTATATATAGCCTTTGTTTTAAAGTCTATTTTAGTCAATATAAGTATTGTTACCCCACCCATGTTTTCATTTCTATTTCCATGAAATATATTTTTCTATTCATTTACTTTCAGTCTATGTTGGTCTTTCAATCAGAGGTAGGTCTCTTGTAGACAACATATGCATGGGTTTTGTGTTCTTATCTATTTAGCTACTCTATTTTGATTGAAGCATTTAATCCATTTACATTTAAAGTTATTATTGATAGGTACATAGTTATTGCCATTTCATTATTCATAGTTTTGATCCTCATTTGTTTGTTTTCCCCCTTCTTCTTAAGAAATCACTTTAACATTTTTTGTAATACTGGCTTGGTGGTAATGAATTTCTTTAACTTTTTCTGATCTGGGAAGCTCTTTATCTCTCTTCCAATTTTAAATAATAGCCTTGCTGGGTAGAGTAATCTTGATTGTAGACCATTGTTTTTCATCATTGAATATTTTCTGCTACTCCCTTCTGGCTTGCAAAGCTTCTGTTGAGAAATCAGCTTACAGTCTCATGGGTGATCCCTTGTATATAACTAAGTGACTATCTCTTGCTGCATTTAGGATTCTCTTTGTTTTTCACTTTTACTATTTTAATTATAATGTGTATTAATGTGGGCCTGTTTGGGTTCATCTTATTTGTGAATGTCTGCATTGCATGGGTTGTATGTCTATTTTCTTCACCATGTTAGCAAAGTTTTCAGTTATTATTTTTCAGATAGGTTCTTGATTCCTTGCTCACTTTCTTCTTCTTCTGGTACCCTATGTTGCAAATGTTGTTATGCTTGACATTGTTGCACAGGCCCCTTTAACTGTCTTCATCTTTTTAATTTTTTATTATTTTTTTTATTGTTCTGATTTGGTATCTTCTGCTACCTGTCTTCCAAATCACCAATTTTATCCTCTGCTTCATTTAATCTGGTGTTGATTCCTTCTAGTGTATTTTTTATTTGTTATTATATTCTTTATTTCTGATGGTTCTTTTTGTCATTTCTATGTCCTTCTTTATGCTTATTATCTCTTTGTTGAAGTCCTTCCTATGTTCCTTAAGCATTCTTATAACCAGTGTTTTAAACTCTGTCTCTGTAGGTTAGTTTTCTCCATTCATTAAGTTACTCTTTTAGATTTTTCTTCTGTTTTTTGGTGTTTTGTTTTTTTTTTAATTTGGGACATGTCTTTTGTTTGTTTGTTTTTGTTTTGTTTTTCCTTCATTCTGGCTACTTCTCTGTGTTTGTTTCTATGTACTAGGTAGATCTCCTATATCTTTCCTTAAAGAAGTCTCTTTAACATGTCCTGTAATACTGGATTGTTGGTTATGAATTCCCTTAGCTTTTTCTTGTCTGAGAAGCTCATTATGTCTCCTTCAAATTTAAATGATAGCCAGGTAGACTTGCCAGATGACCTTATGCAGTAGTTGTTCAGTGTGATCCAGTGATGCAATCTCCCTGATCACCTGTGCATGTGTTCCAGGAGTGTCCTTTGAATGTGTTGTGTGTTTTCTCCTGTTGTAGTTGAGTCTTTTGGTACATCAGTGGGTGGGATTGACTGACTGGCTGTGAGGATTGGCTATGCCATAGTATATGAGCTGCTGTGGGCTTTTGTGCCTGTAGATACCACCCTTTGGGTGTGCCACTTGTGGGGTTCATTGGGTAGTGCTCTGGTGTGGTATCAGGCTGGCCACTGGATATGTTTTTCTCTGGTGACTCCTGTGCCAGTCAATTTCAGTCTTGCTTGTGACTGTCCCTGTGCTACCTAATAGGAGCTACAGAACGATATGCAATTGGTTGTTAACTGTGTTGGACCTGGAGGTGTGGAGTGGTGGCCTTTGTGTGAACCAAGGGCTGGCTACCACTAGTGTCAGGCCAGATGTAGCTTAGCAAAAGGCCCAGGGCTTCCCTAGGCCTCTTGACACCTCCTGCTATCCATAAGGCTTAGCCTCTGAAAAAGCCCCATTAGGTGTGTGGGCCTGACTGGTTGACTGGGAGTTGATAGTACCCCCAACGATGCCCCTGAGTTGAGTGGGGCAGAGCCCTAGGGAGTCATGGGATATGACTGGCGGTTTTCACAAAGTTAATAAGATTCAGTTCTTGCACCAGTGTCGAGCCTTTGTCTACTCTGCAAAACACCCAGAGACTATCGTCACCAGGCACCATTTGCCTTAGGTTCACAGATTCCCAAAAAACACCCAAGAAAGGCCACAGTATGAGCTGTGGCTGACTACCCACCACTGAAAGTTTCCCAGGGCAGTATGGGCTGCTTACTGCCACACAGATTTTACCAAACTGATGTGGTCTTACATTCAGCCCCGGGGGAGTGGGTTCAACACAGGAAAGATGGTAACCACCTATAAGTTACATGTGTGGCAATGGTGGCTGTCCCTCTAGCCCTTGCCCTGAAGCAACACAACTCAGCCTTTCTTTGTATGTCTCTGGTGCTTCTCAAGTTGCCAACCCTTCAATGGAGCCCAGAGTGAGTGCTTGCAAGTGAGTGAGTTTGTGCATGAGCCCTTTAAGAGGATGTAGCACAGGGCCAATCATAAGCAAGGCTGAAATATGCCTGCCCAAGAGCTCCTTCCGAGAGTCGCCAGAAAAAAACATCCAATGACCAGACTGAGACCACACCGGAGCCCTACCTAATTAACCCCACACATGGCATACCAAAAGGGTGGTCTCTCACTGGGATGGATGGAGGGAATCCTTGCTAATTTTTACTACCAGTTGTTGTGGGAACTTTCCTTCCTAGCACAGGGCCCCTGTGCTGGGAAGGTCAGTTTGGGACTGAGACCCCTTACTCAGGGGGGGAACCTCTGCTACAAAGGTGTCTCTCCCAGGGCTCAACTACTACCTATTGGTTTAGGATCAGCTCTTTTTGTGACTCTACCCTTCTTTCTGGTTTTGATGTGACTTCTTCTTTATATTCTTTGTTATAAGGGGTCTGTTCCACTAGTCTTCAGGAGTTTTCCAAGATTTGATTGTTCTATAATTTATTTGTAATTTTAATGTAATCATGGGATGCATGATTACATTTTCTTTTTTTTTAATAGTTTTTGTTTCTTAGCTGAGATTTTTCCATTTATTTTCTCATTATGACTGACTGTATTTATTTTATGTATCTATATGTGTCCTTATATTTAAGTATTATATAAGTATAAATATTATGTAAGTATTTTTATATATACTTTAATGTCTTTATCTCCTAATTACAAAATCTGTGTTATCACCGTATCTGTTTCTGTTGAATGTTTATTCTCCTGATTATATGTTACATTTTCTGTTTTTTGTTTTTTTTTTAAGATTTATTTTATTGTTTTTGACAGAGAGAAATAGAGATAGAGAGAGACAGAGAGAGAAAAGGGAGGGCCCAGAGCAGTCTCCATAGTTGCATGTCATCAGTTTTTTGACAGTTTCATTCCATACAGGTGGGTGCAGAGATACACAGGGTGGGAATTGGGCTGGGGGATACCTGCATGGGAGGCATGTCCCCATGAGCTGAAGGCTGAACAGGGGGCATTCTATGTGAGGCTTGACTCAGCAGGAACCAAACTGCCCCCCCACCCCCACCCTCCACCATGGGAAGCACACCACAGTTCAGCATATGGGTCTGCGTGAGCTGGGGCCAGGATTGGGACTTGATCCTCTGAGTTCTGGGCTGCAAAGGGAGCCCTCAACCCACTGAGCCATCCCAGCATCCCCACATTTTCTGTTCTTAGCATATATGCTGTTTTTTTTTTAATTTTGTAACGGATATAATGAATACTACAGTGTTGAAAGAGGGGGGTTTATTTTATTCTTTTAGAGAAAGTTGAGTTTTGCTCTGGGAACCTGTTAATTTAGTGGAGGATTAGCTTTATAAGGTTGAGGCATGGTTTGAATCTTTGTTAGGATGGATATATAATATCCTTTATTCCAATGCTAGTATAGCACTATTATTAAGGTGTGGCCTTGCGATGGTATCAACTCAATAATGTATGGAGTGTTAAATTAGGTTTGTCCACTTCCTCTTTACTCTAGCTCAGGGGTTCCCAACCTTTTTATACCCTAGGGCAGGGGTGGCCAACATTTCTGTAGATAAGATCTACTTTTTATCTTAAAAGTGTGTCGCAATCAACTTGTTGTCATAGGCATAGTCTAAGGGGGAAGAAGGGGTGTGAAAAGCATACTATGTTTATAAACTGTGTTTCAGTATAAGGTGCATTCCAGCGAGGTATGGGTAGATAAGTAAAATATATGTTCAAAACTGTTTTTTTATTTTTTAAATCACTTACCGGTATTAAGTTTTCGAGATATAGGCTCATAATAAATTTCCAGACCCAACTTTTGATAGCAGCATTCCGTACATGCGGTACCTAAAAAATTCGATTTTCCGACACTTTTTCAAGATAGATTTTTACTAACTTAAAATGCAATTTAATTTTTTTATCAACTGCAATGTATAAGCTGTACTATTTGTTCGTAATTATGAAAAAGTTGTTATAAAAATGCACAGTATGGCTGATAATTGGATTTCAATATCTCACTTTCGCGGTTTTTTTGGGGCCAGGAAAATTTATCATGAAAGAATAATATGACTTACTTTTTGCTAATCTAGCAATAGCTCGCTGAGTACACCTCGTACTGAAATATAGATATACGGTTTATCTACCTACGTAAACAACAACAACAATAATTATTTAAAGGGCAAAAAATCTCACGTCCAGGGGAATTAAAAAAACATGGATAATTATTAACAATATTAATTCAAAGTAGCTACAGATAAAGACAGGTTTAGAATTTACTTTGTTGCCTTAACATTAATGGGAAGACTGAGTTTGCACATCTCTAACCAAGGAATCATAATTAGGTGTATATCCTGACAAAGATAATAATAATGAGTCTTCAGTATGGGAATCAGTCAGGACAGAACGTTGTTTAGTGTTCGTTAGCTTCAAGTATGAAAATGCCGATTCGCATAGGTATGTAGATCTGAAACAAGAATAGATATATTCGCTACATTTGGTGATACTGGGATATTTTTCTCGGTTGACATATTTCCAAAAATCTTCTTCAAATTTTCTGGCTTGTAAGATTAAGTCAGTTTGTAAAATTATAATTTCATTTTCTAATGCCTTTTGAT
>PVKE010044849.1:0-12844 GCA_004027555.1 Craseonycteris thonglongyai | reverse complement strand
GATTCGCCTCCTCGAGGACGAGGCTTTTCAGCCAGCAAAGGCTGGTTCGAAAAATTTCAAAAAAGATACGGCCTCAGAAACGTGCTTCTGTATGGTGAGGCTTCCTCTGCTGACAACGATGCTGCTTGTCGTTACGTGGAGGAAAAGTGTCCTAACCTCATCAGTGAGGGAGGCTACCCCTCCCTCACTGAAAACGAAGAGGAAGACGAAGAAGAAACTGAAAAGCGTGGCCTTACCCTGGAGAATCTGCAACAATTGTGCAACATGGCAAGAGCGATGCAACAATTTGCACAAGACATTGACGACAATAGGGTTCGAGCTGTCGAGTTCAGCAATCGTGTTGACGGGGTTATGTCCTTGTACAGAGGAATTTTGAAGGAAAAGAAAAAACAAAGACAACAACTACCCATCACCATGTTTCTCTCCAAGGTAAAGCCCCCAGCTCTACCGTCAGCGCCTCCAGCAGAAGAGGCTCCGAGTGAGCCTACAGCTTCTACGAGTCACGTGAGAGCCTCTCCGCCACCAACACAAGACTCTTCGCCTCTCTCAGAAAGCCATGTTGATTCATGTTTATTACTGTATAAGGTTTTATAATTAACCTTATTAATTAGCACTGACACGTTTAAGTAAATACGTATACTGTTGTAATTTTTGTCTTAAATGAGTAAAGTATGAATACTGTTTACATATTTAAAACATTCTTGTACCCGCATACACGAACATTCCTAGGGGCAAATCCTACTTCGTGGTTTTTCAGCTTTCGCGGAAGGTTCTGGTCCCCATTAACCGTGAAAAATGAGGGATCACTGTACCATAATGCAAAGTATAAGAAGAAAATGAAACATTTTAATAAAGAAAAAAATAATTACAAATTAGACAAATTTTCTGGATTTTAGCTCATTTTAAACTTTAACTTGTGCTACAGCTATATTCATCCTTCTATAAAAAACCCAAAGCTATTTCTAATTACTTTATAATTCTCTTTTTAAGATTTGTTTTATTGTTTTTGACAAGACAGAGAGAACGGGAAAGGCCCAGAGCAGTCTTCATAGTTGTACATCATCAGTTTGTGACATTGTTTTGTTCCACACTGGTGGGCGGGGCTACACAGGACAGAAACCGGGCTGGGGGCCTCCTGCATGGGAGGCCCACACCCATGATCGCCCTGGCAAGATCTGAACTGGGGCCTCCCACATGGGAAGCACACCCCAGTTCGGCATATGGGTCCTCACAGGCCAGGACCCTATGGCTGCAATGCGAGCACTTAACCCACTGAGCCATCCAGGCTTCCACTCTAATTTCTTGTTACATTTACATGTTCACTAGTTTAAGTTGCATTTAAAAATTGGTTTTGAAATGAGCAAATAAAAAAATATAATTGACTAAATATTTGTTAAATAATTTTCATGAAATAAGTGGAAACACAAACCTTTGTCTCTACAATTAATTGAGGTACCATATATTAAAACTAAAGAAAGGAAATCTGTACAAGTACATAAATAAGATTTTTGTTTTAAAGCATATATATATATATATATATATATATATATATATATATGCATGCTAAATTAGGCATTGTAAAACATAACAGTAATGTTGAAGAGGAATCAAAAAGTGATGTAAAATGGAGAACTAATAATGTAGTTTGAAGTTCTTGTTATAAATAGAATATATTGTATCTACTATTGTACATTCACCTATTTTGTATTGGAATGATGAATTAGAAAAAAATATTTCTGTCAATACATATTGAAGTTATAAACTAAAAAATAATTGAGCAGACAGTACAATGAATATTTTCTTTGAAAACAAATAAAAAGGTAACAAAATCCTTCTGAAAAAATACTTCTCTCATATTTCTCTGAACTATTCTTATTTGCTGATATTAAGGGCTTTTCAAATTACTGCTTTCCACCAAGATACTAAATTATAGCTCTAGTCATGCTAATTGTAGAGAGATGAGTTTTTGATGATAGTTTTATAGAGTCAACATGAATAGCATTTCTTGGCAAGGATTCTATAAAATTATATGCCTGAGTTCTCTATTTCTACTTTTTACTTTATATGCAGCACACCTTCTTAGTCTTTACTGGATAGAAGAGAATTTTTTATTCTTTATGGATCTTGATTTTTAAATATGAAACGTCTAAACTATAAAAATTAATAAAATTATTTTTAAAGTAACATTGATACTTTAAAAGAAATATGTTAATTTGTCTTTAGAAACAGTTGTATTAGTAAAATTTATATTGCAGGTATTGAAAAGGCACTAAAATATAATTTAACTGCCTACTTTTAATATTCCACTAGAGGGCAACATGTACTAAGGTTTTGTTAAATTTTGCTTGTAATTTTACTTTTTTGTCCCTTTATGGTGTCAAGAGGGGAAACATATCCAGACTAATCCTTTATTATGAATAAATGTCATTGATTTAATATTTAGCATGATTAATATTGTTATCTCTATGAGTCACATGTGGTGAGTGAATATTGTAGTTCATAATAGATAGTAGTATGGCTATTATTCTGTTAATATCTAATTTTAATTTGTTACAATCGACATTCTTCAGTTAACCATAATGACTAGCATAAATACCAAATCTAAAAGACATTATTTTATATGTAATGAGTTCAAGTGGGGATGTATTTAATGTTATATGTGTTTAAATTGTAAATATACATAAACAATTCAAGGTTAAAGAAAAATAAAAACTACAGGAGATATTATTGGTAGTAAATTTGTAACGCAGTTTTGAAGAAGAAAAAGTATTTGTTTGTTGTATACCCTTGGATTATTTTAACCGTGAATAGGATGACCAGTCAAATGGTGTGTGTAAACTCAGTACTTCTTAATCCTTGCTACAGCGAATCTGCTTGAAGCTGACAGCATCACCGTGCTACGCGTGTGGAAGCCTTCCCAAACACCACTCTGCCTACAGCCTATTTTCTTTCATTGTCTACTCTTCCACTTACCCAATAGTATTTGCTAAGGAAAAATATTATAAATATACGTGTGTTTCATTAGGACACTGACAATTGTTTCCAAACCATTTTTCTGTAAGAGAAAGACCAAAGCAAAATGGAAAAAAAATGTATGGGTGGGGGTGGAGGGTAAAAGGAACACAGCCATTTCGGAAAATGATTATGTAGGTTTTAATAGAATCTTATTTAGAAACAAACATCATCACACACCATAGTGTGCTTTAATTCTCTATGCTAGATATTACAGAGAAATAGATATAATGGTCACCTATTGCAATAGAATAATGAATTTTTCTTTGTTTCTTTGGTTCATAACAGATGTGAAGCGCTATATTTATATTAATAAAAATAATAGGTATTCATATTTTAAAAGTTAAGCTATACTTCATTCTAAGTATATGAATCAATTATTTATATATATACTGAGATATAAAGAAAAATAAATGGAATATTAGTAATACTTTTAAAATTAAGAAAACAAGACTATGAAAATTTTTTTTAATTGACTCAATTTAACCTTATTTCAAATTTACATAGTATATGAGGTCCCAATAATAAATCATAGAATTCAGAACCTCACACACAGCCCTCCTCTTCTTTATATCTTAATTAACATTAATTTTAATAATGTTTCATAGTGTCAAATTTATAAGATTCCCATTTCTTTCTGTAATGGTAATTCACATGGTTGCTTAGCCTTATATCTATTTCAAAATAGATCACACCCATTTGATACCATGATTTTATTTTTGAAATGTTTATTTTAATTTATTTACCTCTTTATATCTTCAAAAAATGTATTTTTCAAAAAGCAAGCATGTATTTCCCAAGTGTTCTTGTTAATTCTTGTTTATTATTTTGATACTTAGATGCCACTTGTTAGGATTCGCTTTGAGTAAGTATTTCTTTGTTCCTCTGTCTTTAAGCAAGTTCATCCCCTCAGAGAACATGAGAGAATTTCCCTCTTAGGGATGGATGCTGGGATAGCTCAACAGGTTGAGCACTTGCCTTGCAATTGCAAAGTCCAGGGATGGAATCCTAGCCCTGGTACATGCAAACCCATGTGCTGAACTGTGGTGCAGCTGGTAACCACTGAGCCCGGCAGTGAGGGTTCTCACCTTCCATGTGGGAGGCCTCTAGTTTGATTCCCATCCTACATGGCCCCAAATCCCCCTGTGTAGAAGGAAACTATGTCACAACCAATGATATACTATGGAGACTGCTCTGGGCCCTCCCCCCTTCTCTCTGTCTCTCTGTCTTTCTCTCTTTCTCTCCTTCACCTTCTCTCAAACAATAAAATACATCTAAAAAAATAATTTTCCTCTTAAACATGATCCTCTCTTTTCTGACCTGTATAACTCCTTATTTATTAAAATTATCAAATTTAATTTATTTGTTCAATAAATACTTATTAAATACCTTTTATGTACTAGCATAGTTGCTGAAATTACAGTGTTTCAACAAAGGCTGGTGGAGGAGGGCTGATTTATGGAGCTTGCATTCTAATTGCAGGGAAAAGCAATAAACATAAATAGGGGAAATCTGGATGACTCAGCAGGTTAAATGCTCACTTTGCAGCCTTGGGGACTGAGGAATGAATCCCCACCCCAGCCCATGTGGTCCCATATGCTGAACTGGGCTGTGATTCCCATATAGGAGGCCCCTGGCCCAGTTCCCACCCTGCTCGGCCCCCACCCTCCTGTGTGGAACAAAACTGTGTTGAGAACTGATGACGTATAACTATGGAGACTGCTCTGGGCCCACTCCCTTCTCTCTGTCTCTCTCTGTTTCTGCCAAAAACAATACAATAAATCGTTTTTAAAAAACACATAGTTATCTTTTTGTCTAATATCAGGTAATGATCAGCACTTTGCAAGAAAATGTAAAACAAGCTACAGAAATTGCATCAGGTAAGTAGTGATGTTCTTGGAATGTAGGGTTATTTAGGGAAGGCTCCATATTAGGGGTAATATGAATTAATTACCTATGAGAATATCTATGATTCCAGTGCAAAGACCCAGAAAGCGATCATGTCATATAATTTTTTTCTGGACTAATTGTTTCCTTTCAATTTTTAGATTCAAGTGCTTGTTTTATGAAAGTTTATACACTGTCTATTATATTTTTGATATTTTTAGTTCTGTACAATTTTTTTATGAAAACCAATTGTGGGAATGTCCAAAGTGCATTATCTCTTTTACCTCTATTATGTCCTATATAATTGTACATCTTTGTTTTTTTTCATTTTATTTTGTGTAAATTACTCGTGGCCGAGTCCCTTGAATCATTGTTAAGTTGTCTTTCTTCTCCTTTCCCCACTTCCTCTGTGCTCTTTGAATGTGGTTATTCTTTTTCTTTTTTCTTTTTCTTTTTTTGCTGAACTGTCAACTCATTTTCCATCCTTTTATCTTGTTCTACAAATTAATCCTTTCCTTCTTTCTTTCCTTCCTTCCTTCCTTCCCTTTCTTTCTTTTCTGAATGTATCTTTTCTTAAAAGTTCTTTTAGAATTTCAGGAAAAAAATACCCACTTAACCAAAAGTTAATTTTATCTTCAACTTGATTCTTTCAAAAGTTATATACTTTACTTATTTTGATAGCATCATGTCCTAGAACTGTGTCTTACAGCACATAGATACTTAGAATTTGTTTGCTAGGAGAATCAAATATTTTTAAATTTTAGTTTGTTGGTATCTATCAATTTTTTCTTGTTTATTTAAAATAAGTGTAATGTAGAAGTTCATCGCAAATTATAAATTCTAAAATGTAACAATAATGACTGTTTTTGAGTTGGACTTATGAAATTCTAAACCCAAAATAATGTTTGATGTTTCTGTAGGAAATGCCGTTTTGAAATTTAAACAATAATTAAGTGGAAGTGTGAACAGCTATTCAAACCAAGAAAAATGTGTTTTGAAATTGTTATCATAACATCTTACATTTTTACCTAGAATAACTTTCTCCCATCGTAGGCATTTATTTTGGAGTTCTTTATTAAAGCTTTTATTTAAATAATACCTGACACCTACTGTCCTTTAAAAATTTCCTACTTGCTTGTTATCAGTTACTAGAATTTTGGCTTTCTTTTACACTTTAAAATCTAAAATTAGATTTTATTTATTTATTCAAAGCAATATTGATAGTGCTCTAAATTTCTGATTAGAAATGACTACCATGGACTTGCAGCAGAAATTTTTATAATAATAATATACATTTTAATAATAATAATGAGAATTTAATCATATGACCTTTCAGTAAGAAATTATTTTGGAACCATTATGTTAGTTTCACAAAAATATACTTTAACTCCCGGTGGAATTAAAGAATTTATAAGTGGTGTGCTCATGTTAATTCATGCATTGCTAAGATAAATATCTTTGTTAAGTTTATGGGAAAAATAACTCATAAATGGTTTTCAGAAGTTTAAATACGTAACTCTATATCACACCCTACTGCTTCTTTCATGGTGGAAAAACATAACCCAGTTCAACTCCAGGGCTCTCTCTAAGCCCTGTTCTATTTCACATGTAGGGTATCTACTGTACCCTATATCCTGAAGAAACTTAAAATGTGAGTGACAGTCGAAAAATAGCAGCTGGCCTAGAGTGTTTAGGCTGGAATTTAATGGTCCTTTTTTCCCACTACCGCTGTAGGTATTGGCAGATGCTGTATAGCAAGTGCCAATTCAGGCCTGAGTGTCTACTCTCAGTTCAGATCACCCCAACACCTTCCTTCTTCCCAGAAATCTAGTTACTTCTCCTTTTAGGCTCTCAAAATGTAAAAGGCCAGATTCAATCATTTTTCATAAAAAAACGAGCCATTCTACCTCATCCTTCCACCTTCCTTTTTTATGTCAAAACAGGTTCTATCAGAACTCTGAGTGGATTCACACTTTTAAGGATGTTCAAGGTAAACATATGGTACCTCTCTTACTGGGGAAGATTATATATATATATATATATATATATATATATATATAATGTCATTTCTCACCTTTGCTCTGTAGTATGTATGCCTAGAATGAAGATATAATTTCATAAATTTTACAAATCTGTTCCTAGCAATGGTGGTTTACGACAGAGCCAGGGAAGTATTTCATAGACGGTTCTATTTCTGCTCGCCCAATGTTTTAATACTGTCTATATGCCAGCATACTTGTACCTTTAAGTTGGTTGTACAGAAGTTCCCTGGAGCTCATTACTTTCTTGCCTTCCCAGAATCAGGAGTTCAGCTCAGACAGAGAGAGCTGAACTGCCAGGTGTTGGCGCCATCAAGACAATAATTAGTCAAGTCTTCAACCACTCAACACAGTAGCATAAGCAAGAGGCTGAAAATGGAAAAAGTGCCCTCTCCACTTCCTCTTTCATTTTTTCTTTCCCCATTGAATGGTACAGATCAAGAGAAAGTATATCAGCAGAGTCTTGGAGGGCATCTTGCTATTCAGAGAGCCTTGAACAAAAAGGCTCCTGTAGTTCTGTGGACCTGGGGTCCAGCCAGAGGGGGAGGGGAGAGAAAGGGATAGGAGTGGGTAATTAGTGAGTAGCGAGTCAGAGTGGGGAAAAGTATCTTCAAGGCTTCCCCTCCTCCCTTCACTCTGCCCCCTCTCTCTCCAATAAGTTAGCTTCCAGAGATACCCCAGGAAGGTCTCTACCAAAGACCAAGAGGCCTCTCCATGGAGGAACCAGTGTTCGGAATGCAGATGTGTGTAAGCATAAGGCTGGCATGAGATGTCTTGACTATAACTCCCTTCCGAGCCTGCAATGCATCAAGAGTTCATGAAGTCTGGTTGTGGGGAGGGCAGCTTTACCTGGTGAGGCCAGCCAGGTAATGATTTTGTGTAATTGCCTTTGTAACTGTAATTCAGTTCAGGCCTGAAAAATAAGTTTTTCAACAGTGCCGGGCTCCTCACCCACTTCATTCTCCTTTATTCTAATTATACCCATGTCCTCCTTCCTCACTTCTCACATACCTGCTTCTGATTCATCCTCTGTAAACATGTATACACGACACTGTGTGGTTTAAATAATACCTGAGTAGAGTAGTCAAAACAAGTGGACTATTTCAGAGAAGATTTATGGTCAGAAGGTGAAGTAAGTTGATTATGCAAAGATGAGGGAAACTCAATTGCATGGGAGGGAATGGGAAGGCCTTGGATTCCAACAATAGCGTACACGAAGGCACCGATTCAGAGCGAGCCCTGCAATGATTTGGGTGTGTGTGGAGTGCAGAGTAAAAGGCAAAGACAGGCACACATTGCCTTGAAGAGACCAAAACAGGAAGGGCCACATAAGAGGGTTGTCCCGAAAAATGCAACCATTGTCAATATAATAAGAATGTCATGTAGCTAGATACTTTCCGGACTGCCCTTGTATGTCAATTTTCAGTGACAGATAGAAAATTCTATTATTAAAAACTTTTAACAGTGGATAACAACCACAACTGTATTTTTAAGGAAATGTCTAAGCCAAAGCTAATTCTTGAACTCGTAATTAATATAAAAACAAGTAATGAGTTTTCTCAATATTTAAATATTACTCAGTTTCTTTGCACCAAACCAAAATGGATTATTTGTATTTGTTCCTAATGGTGATCCTGTCAAAGATCAACAAATGAAGTTAGACGTGTTGCCAAATTATTTGATAGCGGTGAGTAATTCCTTTAAAATGCATATATAAATTCCTCATATGTAGAAATATGCTTATGCGTGTTGTATTGCAGCTCCATGCACTGGGAGTGGTAACTTGGGGAAATAGAAACATGCTGCTAATAGGGGTTAGGCGGGGAACAGCACACACAGAACCAGAAGTAACCTGCGGTTATACAAAGTCCATTTAGCATTAAAATCTGGATAAGCTGTAAGTTTGTAGAGAAGAAAATTATTTTTTAATGTATTATCTATTGCCTTAACACTGGGCAACTCTATTTCTGATAAATTATAATTTTAGATATGTGTTTGAACTTCCCATTAACGCCATTCTATTTTTTAAATGCTTATGCTGTATACTGTATTGTTCTGTATATATGATGCCCCATGTACAAAATGACCCCAATTTTTGCTCTAACAATTTTAGACAAAAGCGTCATTTTATACAAAGAAAAATATGGTATTCAAACTCATGTTAAGAAATACCGTAGGACGTAGGTAAATCCATTTTTTTAATTCTACAATTTAAACAAAAGTTCTCACCTCCCATATAGGAAACCCCTGGTTCAGTTCCTGCCCTGCATGGTCCCACACCCACTTGTGTGCAATGAAAGCACGTCACAACTAATGATGTGCAACTATGGAAACTACTCTGGGCCCTCCCCACTATCTGCTCTTCTCTCTCTCTCTCTCTCACCTTCTCTCAAAAACAATCAAATAAATCTTTAATAAGAAAATCTGACTATATTCTTACTCATATCAACCTATATTTATACTCACATATATGTGTGTATTTTCAGATATATTTTAAATTATATATATATGTATATATATATTTACTATATTGAACATTAAAGCCTAAATGTTTAGAGCTGTAGTCATTTGTGCTTTGTTATTGTTTGTTATTGTTTTACTGTAGAAGAAAGAATGAGAGACCCAATTTTTTTTTTTTTAAGATTTATTTCTATTGTTGTTTTTGACAGAGAGAGACAGAGACAGAGACAGACAGAAGGGGGAGGGCCCCGAACAGTCTCCATAGTTGTACATCATTGGTTTTTCCACAGTTTCATTTCACAGGTGGGCGCGAGACTGCACAGGGCAGGAACTGGGCCGGGGTCTCGCCCCGGTGAGAACTGAACTGGGGGCACTCCCCAGTTCAGCATATGGGTCCACACGGGCCGGGGCCGAGATTTGATCCTCAGTCCCCAGGGCTGCGAAGTGAGCGCTTAACCCACTGAGCCATCCCAGCTTCCCCCAATTTTGATCTTGAAGACTCAAAGGTAAATTTTACTGATTTCAGCAAAAGTTATGCATAAGGTATCCAGAGGCAGAAGATGACCCACAACAAATTAAGATTAATTTTCTTGCCACTTTACATGCATATATAGATTTGAATCTAAACTAAGAAATGTATTCTGTCTGAAGTGTGTGACTCTAAGATTTAGTATTTGCTTTTCCCTAATTTGCAGTGAATGTCCATTAGATTCATAAAGTTGTATTTATTGTCTCTGGTGGTTAATTAAGCATCTGTGAAACAAGGCAAGGATATCAATTCAACACAGTCTTTCCAAAACAAAAGGATTTTTATTTTCAATAATAAATGCAAAGCATTGCATTGTGCAATTTTGAGACAGCAATTGAGATGTTTAAAAATAAAACCATACAAAATGTTTGGTTTGGCTGTCATAATTTCTGTTCTTTTTATTTGGTTGTTTTATGAAACAGTGGATATCATAAAATAATAGCATTTAGAAATATTCACTATAGAAGATGTTTGTTTTCATTGTTATTCTTAAAATGTATATTTCCTCTTCTCTGGGTTGAAACAAATGTAATATGAGAAACAACAAGCTAGTCAATTTGTTATGACCTGTTAAAATATTCTACGCATATTCTAGCAATATATTTTTAGGAAAACCATCTCTCTCTATTCTTTTTGGCCATAAGACACAGAGAACATTGGATATTAATTTATTTCCTTCATGCTAACTTTATCAAGAATCTTGCAAAATTTGATTATCGTGATTTTGCCACTCAAAGATTCATTTTGACAGTATTTATTCAGATTTAAAAAACTCATTGTTCCTTTTAACATTGTTATTCATATTTTGCTTCATTTTCAAAAAGAAAGCAAAATTATATTTTGGTCAGTAAGAGCTAACAGATTTTAAATATAAATTTTTCTGTTCTGTAGAAAGTAAGAATGCCTGTTAGATGACTCATTGGAACCTCTCATTGTGTTTTGTTTTCATTGGCTAACTTTCTAATATTTTTATAATTTTTCTGCAATTATAAATACTCCTGCTTTTAAAACAAGTGGGGGAGTGGCTGTTCTCATTTTCCCTTTTTGTCTAAGAAAAATAAATATCATGATCATTTTACATTAGTAAAATTTCTCAACTTCTACATCTTGATAAATAGGTTGTGTATGTTAAAATGAGATGCTCTATATTTATTTAGCCTCAAAAGTTAATTCAGTAGCATAATAGTAAAATGCCTTAAACTATTTACTTAAGGGCTTAGGAAAGCTATTAAGCCTGTAGCCAGGTGACACCAGAAGGCTGGCAACTTAAAGCTTCCTTAATAGCATAGACCCAAAACCTAGTATTAGGGAAATGAAGAAGATTAAGGTGTCAACTCAGATCTCAGCTATACTGTTGGTCTACATCCTTTACAGGTGGGAAAAAATAGAACATAGGAGATCCACAGAATAGAAAGGCATATCTCTAGTATCCAATCAACCAAAACTTCTGTGCATATTGGTAAATATATATATATACATATTTGGGAACCATTATTAATATAGATTTGTTCCTAAAATTCTTTTTTTTTTCTGGTCACCCCAAAAGTTAGCACTTACTTGTGAAACTGCTCCATAAAGAATAAAAAGATATTCCACTATTCTTCTGCCCATTTAACCTTTTGCTCCATCAAGGAATATTGGAAAAAAACTAAGTATTTTTCCTGGGGATAGAGAGATGAAATGAGTTCACAGTCAGATAGAAAATAATGAAGTAACTGTAATACATTATAATAAATACATTATAATAAAGATACTTATTCTGGGGAAGCAGAAGACAAATGTTCAGCACTCTCTGGGATACCCAAGAAAAGGTTTGCAAAGAGAGCTGCTGCTTACCAGGCAAAGACAGCACCATAGATAAAGGTATTTCTTTATATTGACTTTTGTACATTAAAGAAGACATATGTTGAATGAACCACAGGGAGGTTAGAATTGTTTGCAAGAAGGTGTAATAATGTAACAATAAAATAGCTAATTTTTTATGAGCTCTTTACTAAATGCTAATCTTTCTTCTGAGAGCTTTCATTGAATCCTCATCATAAGGCTTCTACACTGTTTTATAGATGAGGAACTGAGGTATTGAGGAAGTTCATTTGTCAAGGACACGTGGCTATGGAACATCGAAGCTGGAATTCCAGCCCAGTCTATGATCCCAGAGTCTGTGCTCTACATGAGGTGGTGGGTGTGCTGAAGTCTTTATTCTGAAGAAAATAGGAAACTGTTGAAGGCAGGCAACCAATTAGATGGGAGATATGACAAAGAACCTTTGAGGAAGACTTCAAATCTCCCGTCTTCAAAGACTGAATTTTGAGTAACAACTTATTAGAGATCAAATAAAGAGTAAGAGGGTCAGGTGTTAGAAGAAAATGCATTAAATTCAGGGCATACTAATTGTCACTATATGTCTGCAGTTTATATTTATGGGCAGTTTGACACTGGAAGAAATATAAGATCATTCTGTGCCTCATCTTATGCATCTGTAACATGGGAGTGAGGTTATTATAAGGGTTACATGAGTTCGTAACTTCATAGTGCTGAAAACAATATCTGATTCATAGTATCTGTTATCTGTGTTAAACAAATAAACTATAGATGTAAACCTAGACTGCTTCAAAACAGAAGTGAATACTAAAATTGTGTATTCTATAACGCCAGTTTCTAACTTGAATGAAAAGTAATCTGCTAATCTTTATTAGTGTAGGAACCACTTGTGGTTAATTTTTAATCTTCTGTAATGGTACCATTAATTATGCTAATATTTTCAATATATGTAATTTTTAAATCAATTTAAAATTATAATAAATGTCACTAATTACATGGATCAGAGGGAAACTAATCAAGTTATACAGTTTTTTAAAATTGTTTTTGACAGAGAGAGAGAGAGAGAGATACAGAGACAGAGAGAGAACTGAACTGG
>PVKE010044848.1:0-12844 GCA_004027555.1 Craseonycteris thonglongyai | reverse complement strand
TTGATGGGGGTGCTGGGGGGATGTGTTAGCAGGGGGGCTGGGAAGATGCGTTGGCGGGGGTGCTGGGGGATGCGTTGGCAGGGGGGCTGGGGGGATGCGTTGGCAGGGGTGCTTCGGCAAGGAGAGGCAAATGGCAGCTGCCAGTCTCAGTACCATCTGGCTATGGAGTGTTCCGCCCCAAGTGGAAAAAGCCACAGGGGAGCGTAAGGTTCTGGAACCGAGGAGTTGGGCTGGACTTCTTGGGGCCTCAGCGGTGACACAACAGCCGCTAACATGGGATGAGCACTTAGGTGCTGATTAACTTATTCAATTCTCACATAACGCCACGAGGTACCAGTCAGGAAAAGAGAAAGCACTGTGTCCTTCCAATAGGGAATTAAAGGCAGACCCTTGGCTTTCTTGGTGACACAGACCGAGAAGCCAAACAAGGCTAGTGAGAGCCCAGCACAGGAGGGAGCCATGGTCACCACCCCCAACCAAGGCTGGGCACACAAAGGGGTGGGGGAGGTGTGGCTTCTGGGGTCATCCAGAAGCTGAAATCAGTGGCCCTGTCCAGTGGGAGCGAACGCCACCTCAGAGAAGGAGCTGCTCCCACAGACCAGGCCCACGGCAGACACAGCGGAGAGAAACACTCCGGCTGCCCCCAGCCCCACCCACCGACCTCCTGCCAGCGTCTCCGGTTGGCTAAGCCCGGCTGGAAGCCTGATGTCACGGGAGCTTGACAAACACTGCCTGCCAGGGTCAGCCCTGCGCTGATGCCGAGCAGGAGGAAGGCCTAGAGTGGATACCAAGGCAAAGGGGCCCAGGCCAGCATAGGGACCATTTTACCTCCATTTACACGTGAAGAAATGAGGCACAGAAAAGCTACGCAACCTGCCCGATATCACACAGGTAGCAGAGAGGTGGGGAGTTGAACCTAGGCGGCCTGCCTCAGAACCCACAGTCTTGACTGCAATGTCCTAGCGCTTCCAGCCTAGCACCTAGTAGCTGTCTCTTGCTTTTCTCAGTCCTCCATTCTTTCTTGTTTTATTTCTGACACATACCCAGAGCTTTGGGGTCAGACAGACTTAAATTTTAATGCCAGTTCCACTACTGATTAACTGGGGAAAGTTACTTAATCTATTCAGTCAACACATATTTATTCGGCACCTATTATACCACAACCCAAGGGGCTTAGCCCCACCAAGCCTTTGTTTCCTCATCTGGACAACGGGTATAACGGTACACGGTGCTCAAGCAGAGATAGTGAGGTGACTGAGGCTCTGGTATATTAGTACATTTTCTCCAAAAAATGCTAATTCTTGGGGAAGCTGGGATGGCTCAGCAGATTTAAGTGCTCACTTTGTAGCCCCAGAGCCTGAGGATCAAATCCTGGCCCCGGCCCAGGCGGACCCATATGCTGAACCGGAGTGTGCCCCCAGTTCAGTTCTTGCCGGAGCCTATGTGGGAGGCTCCCGGCCCAGTTCCTGCCCTGCACAGCCCTGTGCCCACCTGTGGAGTGAAACTATATGGAAAACTAATGTCAACTATGGAGACTGCTCTGGGCCCTCCCCCTTCTCTCTCTCTTTCTCTCTCTCTCTTTATCTGCCTCTCTCTCTCTCTCTCTCTCTCTCTCTCTCTCTCTCTGTCAACAACAAAAAAATAAATCTTAAAAAAAAAAAAAAAAAAATGCTAATTCTTGCCAGGGTCATTTTTCCTCTTGGCTCGTGGCTCAGGAACAGGTCCTACTGGGGTCAAGGCCCCCAGAGCAGCAACACCTCCAAGTCACGTGCTGCCCTGCAGGCCAGCTCGGCACCTCTTGGAGCCTCAAGTGTCCCCATCTGGGAAATGGGTGGGGAAATAGGACCCAGCTGTCTCCCAGTTTAGCCACAAGGAAGAGAAGAAGAGGGTGGGGACAAGAAGAAAACTCTTCCTAAAGGTGAAACACTGCTTAAAAACATTTAAGCATGAGCAATAACAGTAATAGCTTTGGGCAGCAGGACCTGGTGTGTGTTCACTCTCCCTGCTCCCAGGAGCCCCTCTGCTCCGTGCAGGAAAGAAATAAATACGGGGGCCCGTCCATGCAGGAATCCACGGCTCAGACAGAGTGATCTGATCTGTTCTCAGCACAGGTTGCACATTGTGGGGTGGGGGAGGGTGCATGGCTGAACACGTGGACCTCCCACTGCCTGTGCTCCCCAACTCTCCCTCCTGACCAATGAGTTGGCTTCAGGATCCCCAGGCAGATCCTGGTCAGTCCATCCTGCTTTCCAGCCTCTCTGGGAGGAGGGTGGCGGGGGGGAAGACTCAAGTTTGGCCTTGGCAAGATCTGGAATCCTGGGCCCTGGTCTCCTCTGCAACATGGAAAAAAGAAATACTTAGCAGTGTCCACACAGGGGGTTTGCAGGGAACAGAAAGCACATGTGGCAGCGAGATCTGAAGAAGACTTAGTGAAGGACAGAGGCTGTTACCTCCCCCAGGACGGAGGCCAAGGTAAGAGCTGTGGCCTCTGACGTCCTGCTAGCATCTGAAACAAGCTCAGGTAATGCTGTCTGTAGGTGTCCAGCCTCCCAGGTAGAGAGAAGGGCAAAGACTGCATCTGGGGGGAAACAGCCATCACACTCTCCCCAGCATCACTATTACGTTGGAAGAAGCGAACGGGTGTGAAATGCGTGGCAGAGCTCCCGCCTGTAGCAAGCGCTGCATGCACTCCAGTTCTCGACATCCTCACTAGCACTGCGACGTTTTTCTGGCATAAACACTGTCCCCTACTCTGTTCTCCAGCCCTTTCTTCCTTTGGGCCAAGGAAAAAATTTGATTATCCCCTGTCTTCGAAGGGAGGAAATAACTGATACAATGACAACGTTCAGCTCCATTCTGATGACCAGATTTCACTCCAGGTCACATTTTACAGGGGGTGGGGAAGTCCCGAAAACCTCTTTGCCTTCACCAAAACTTTAGAGCCCTTGGTCTAGCCTCCCCGAGGGTGGCAGCCAGGACTTCCATCTTTAATATGTGCTCTTGGCCCCTTGGAGACAAGGAATCAAGGCAATGAATCAAAGTGATTGAGTCCCTACAGTGTGCCCAGTCATTCTAGTCACATATCTTGTGCAGCTCAACAGTTTGATAAAGAACATTCCCTTGGGAGCCAGGCCAACCCCGGGCAAACTGGTGAACAACTCTGAGCCTCACTTTTCTCATTGTAAAAAGAATAAGGCTGCCCCTCTGTGGGTTGCCGTGAGGTTGAAAGAAGACAGAGCAGAGAAGCCTTCCATAAGCTCTTCTTCCCCACGGCAATCCCGTGGTGCAGGTGTGACAGATTAAGAAATGAGGATCATAACCAGGAAGGGGTTTCTCATGGACCCACATCAGCAAGCTGTCCTCTCCCAATGGACTTATCCCCACCAGGGGACAGTCACTATTATTTTGAAGAAGCCAAAAAAAACATTTTCTTTTACTTGGTTGAAGAACACATTGTGTGGCTTCATTTTTCTGCTAATTATGTCTTTGTTGTCACAGACAGATGGGAACGTGGGTGTGCCGCCATCAGCCTCCATGGATGGCAGACGTGGAGATGGCGCCCCAAAACAGAGGGTGGCGGGAGGGAGGAGTTCACTGGGAAGGCTCAAAGCAGAGCATCCACACAAGGACACGGAGGGGCCGGCTGCATCTCGTTCTTTGGATTCTTCTTTGATCTAAACTACCAGCGTTGGATATTTGGTTCGGGACTCTGGGAACCTCAGCCCTATTCCTGACCCCACCGATCACCCACAGCAGCTCATTCCTCCAGACCCCGCCCCCAGATATAGAAAAAGGGTCCTCTTCTCGCTTGCAAGAAGCTGGGGTCCAGGAAATCAATGTTGAGGGTGCCTCAAAAACGAACTTTGGAGTCTTGGCTTTGAGTCCTGGCATGAACTGTGATCTGTGTGTCCCTGGACAAATTGAGTCCTCCTCTCTGGGCCTCGGTTTCCTCATCTGTGAAGTGGGGGCAATCATGTAACCTCTGGGTGTCATTAGGACAGTACAGTGAGGTCACATGGGGTCAGGGGGCCTTTGCACAGGACTGGAGTGCTAAGCACTGGGAGGTGCATTTGGGAGACAGGGCACATCAGAGTGAAAGCATCCTCTCCTGCCCACTTTGGCCCGGGCAGCCTTCTGGGGTTCTTTAGACCAAGACAAGGCTCCTGTCTGCCAACCTCAGGCTGCCCAGCCCCTCTCAGCGGAGGTTTCCTGTTGTCCTCTTTTACTCTTTTAAAGAAAAGAAAAGAAGCATCCTTCCTCTGGAGACCTTTGTCCCGAAACTAGCTAGGGAATGTGAGAGACATTCACTCCACGCCGAGTATGTTGAGCCACTTTCTGGGCTTAAAAAAATATATTATTGTTTACCTAACGGTGCTTCTGTGAGAAATGGGTGTCTGTTCCTTTAAACAGAGTGCAGTGCGGCAGACAGAGCGGCTCCGGCTTGTTTGCAACCAGAGGAGGGGAGAAGGAGGACATCCTGTAGCTGAGTAGAAACACAGAGACAGACAGACAGACAGACAGACAGACAGACAGACAGACAGGAGAGAGAGGAAAAAAGTCAGCACAGACCTGCACAGGGGGACCAAACAGTATTTTCCTATGGAGAATTTTCTTTTCAAAAAGAAAATATTCACTTTTGGGGGGAAAGGGGCTGGGGGACCTATATTTTACCAGTCTAAGCCAAGATGCTGCTGGTTTACATAAGACAAGGGAACATGTCCGAGTGGAGTGACGTTCTGAGATAAGGAAAGTCCTGACAATCTCAAGTCCTTGAAGTTGGTGCCAAAGGGAACGTGCTGTGAGCATTTCCTGGGTTCGGGATTTGGGAACAGGGATCAGGAAAAACACGTCTTGTTTACTGAATGGCCGTGCTGACTGTGCATTATCTGCAGTCTTCCCAACAGCCCTGCGTGCTGGGAAGGTTTATACATCTCCATTTTATAGATAAGGAAACTGAGACTCAGGCCAATTGAGGGTGTGTCCAAGGTCCGACAGTTACCCAGGTGGCAAACAGGGGACTGAGCGTCCCCCCACCGCCCCGATTCTTTAGGCCCCTCTTTCTAGAGCACCACCCTGCCTCCTTTGTAAACATAGCAGCAGATCTGAGGCTGGCCAGGAGGGGACACCAGCATCCAGGTGGACTTCTGGTTTCGTGGCTGACCAGCTACTACTTTAGACACCTCTAGCAACCCCCTTGGTTCTTAGGGTTCTCTGGCATCAAGGAACAAGCCCAGGATTGTAAACTCCCAAAAGTGTGTCTGATTCCATGATGACCATTCTCAACAAAGTTACAGAGCGTTAAAAAAAAAAAAAAAATTAAGGGGATGCCAGGATAGCTTAATAGAATGAGCGCTTGCCTTGCAACCGCGAGATCCAGGGATCAATCGTGGCCCCGGGCCCATGCAAACCCATACACTTAATTGCAGGGCAACTGGTAACTGCTGAGATGGCGGTGAAGGTTCTCACCTCCCATGAGGGAGGCCCCCGGCTTGGTTCCCACACTATGAAGCCCCACATCCACCTGTGTGGAATGAAACTATGTCACAACTGATGATGTACAACTATGGAGACTGCTCTGGGCCCTCCCCTCTTCTCTTGCTCTCTCTCACCTTCTCTCAAACAATAAAATAAATCTTAAAAAATAAGAAGTGTTTTAGCAATTGCCAGATCAGGCTATGGGACTCTCCTCCTTACATGAGGAAGGTGGCCCCCAAGATCCTGCAGGATCTGATCTTAATCCTGTGCCTTCACCCTTATCCTCACCATGTTCCATCACACCATCACAAATCTCTCAGTTCCTCTAACACAGTGCTCCCCAAAGTGTGAGCCACAGCCTCAGACCAGTAGCCCCAGCAGCACCTGGGAGCTGTGGGAAATTCAGGAGTTCAAGTTCATCTCAGACCCACTGAGTCAGAATTCTCCTTTTACTACTGTCCGCAGGTACACACTAAAGCATGAGAAGTACCACTATTGCACATCGAGTTTTCCCCACCACAGGACCTTTGCACATACTGCTCCTGCTGTCTAGAACAATCCTTTTATCTTGACCTAACTTGGCCCTACTCACCCTGAACGCATATGTCACTTTCTCAGAGAGGACTCCCTTGCCGTCCAATAACATCCTTCTCACTAAAGAGTCCAGTTTTCTTTTCTACAGCAGTGTTGCAGAGTGTAATTACATACCAACTTATTGAATGTCTGTCTCCAGGAAGGCTGAGGCCACGTCTCCCTGGTTTACCAGGAACATAGTAGGAACTGCACAAACACATGTTGAGTGAATAAACACCGTGCTATTTCTGGTGCTGCAAGGAGAGAAGTTCACAGACAGACCCTGCTTGGGGCCTTTGGTCTCTCTAGGCATTTTCATTCAGTTTCAGCAAATATTGACTGAGTGCCGTTATGTGTTCGGAGCTGGGGTCATATGTATAAGGAAGCTAACTGCTTGGGACAGAGTGAATCCCAGAATTCAGTACAGCAATTCTGTTGTCTTGTTTAGGGCACAAGGTCAGGGGCTGAATGGCACTAAGCCTAGAAGTGTACATTCCTGGTGGTAACAACAAGGAACCCTCAGAAGGAGGGTTAGGAAATGAGCATTTCCCAGGCCCACTTCTGGGCCAGGCACCCACACAGTTTGGATGTGTCATAGTCCATGTGGTATTGGTACAGAAACTAGCAAATAGACCAATAGAACAGAATGGAGAGCTCAGAAACTGACCCACAGAGAAGTGGAGATGAACTGCATGCAATGGTGACATTATAGACCAATGAGGGAGAAGATGGATTGTTCAGTAATTGATGCTGGGTCAATCAGCCATCCATATGGAAAAATAAAAATGGGATTTCTGACCCATACCACAAAACGAAATAAATTTCAGGTGGATTAAAGGCTAGAATTTTTTAAAGCTTTATATTAAAAAAAAAAAATAGAGGAGACTATCTTTATTATATTGGCATATAGAAAGATCCTTAAAACAGAATGGAGGGGATGCCAGGATAGCTTAGCAGGTTGAGCGCTTGCCTTGCAACTGTGAGGTCTGAGGATCGAATCTTGGCCCCAGCCATTGCAAACCCATATGCTAAACTGTGGCACAACTGGTAACCGCCAGGATGGCTTGGAGGCAAAGGTTCTCCCATGCAGGAGGCCCCCAGTTCAGTTCCCGTCCTATGCAGCCCCACATCCACCTGTGTGGAATGAAACCATATCACAACTAATGATGTACAGGTATGGAGACTGCTCTAGGCCCTCCCCCTTCCCTCTGTCTCTCTCTTTCCCTCTCCCTCACCTTCTCTCAAACACACACACACAAACACACACACACAAAAAAAAAAAAAAATCTTAGAATAAAAGAAAGAAAATGAAAATAATTTCATTAAAAAAAATAAGATGGAAAAAAATGAGCCAAAAAGAAAAAAAATAGTACATTTGTCCAAAATAAAATGTTAAAGTTCTATACAACACATGACACTACAAAGTTAAATGGTGAATTCACATGACTGACAATGGACTGATACCCAGAATATATAATATCACCTACAAATGACTAAGAAATTAAACAAGCAAGAAAAAAAAAAAAAAGAAAAAGAAAAAAGGGGAGGGGCAAAAGAAGTGAATCATGATCTCCAAAAAGAAAAACCGACAACCCTAAGTGAGCCATTACTGTATAAATACAGTCAACAGTCCTAATGATCAGCGAAATGCAAATTAACACAGTGAGTCACCCGCCAGGTTGCAAAGCTTAGTACATCTGTCTACACTGAGTGTTAATGAGGATGTAGGGAGGTATCACACACAACTGGTGGGAGAATGGATTGACACAATCATCCTGGAGAACAATTCATCAATATTCAGTAAAATGGAAGTTATTCAAATGTCATGACCCAGCAAATTTCCTTCTGGTTATGAATCTTAAAGAAACTGTTATAAAAGCACAAGCATTTAATGCGTGATCATTGTGGCATTGTTGGTAACAAAAAAAAAAGAATAAAAGAAAATGGTCTATGTGTTCAGAAATAGGAAAATGGGTAAACAAATTGTGATATATATGTAAAATGGAATAGTATACAGCAGTTAATGGAGGGCACAGAACCATAGGAGGAAAGGAAATAGTGCATGTGGTTTATACGTAGACTCTCAGTTAAGCAGAACCCAAGAAACTGGAATCGACTCTAAATAGCTTCAATTTTTTGCTGGCTGCTTGAAAGTTTTGCCAGTTGCTTGACAGTGCCAGGTACATTAATCCAGCATCTACCAATCCCCATGGGTGCCAGTTAACTGAGAGTATGTCATTCTAACCCAGAAGCCAGCCCATGTCTTTCCATAAGACCCGCTTGACCCCTCTGAAATAGTTAATCTTCATCTCTATGGGATCTTCAGTTGAAGGTAACAAAGTTGACTCTGATTAAATAAAAGAAGAAGGAATGTTTGGAAGGATACTGGGGTAAACCACAGACTCAATGGAAGAGCTTGGAGAGAGGCAGGGACCAGCTCTCTGGGACCTCAGTGTAGGAGCACTTAGATCATTCCTCTTGAGCAGGGGTGTCCAGCCTTCTGGCCTCACTGGGCCACATTGGAAGAAGAAGAACTGTCTTGGGCCACACATAAAATACACAAATACTAACGAGAGCTGATGAGCTAAAAAAAAAAATCGCAAAAATATAATGTTTTAAGAAAGTTTATGAATTTGTGTTGGGCCACATTCAAAGCCGTCCTGGGCCACATGCAGGCCACGGGCCATGGGTTGGGCAAGCTTGCTCTAGTGCACCTGGGACCAAATGCAAACCATCCGGGCAAAGGAGCTTTCCCCTGCCACGTACTGTGATGCGCACTGTGGCGAAACACAGTTTAGAGGAACTTCATGAAGGAGAAACTTAAGGTCGTGCAAAGGTTACTAAGAGCAGGGGGGCACGCTCCCGGGCTCCCTCTGTATAGGGAGGACTTAATCCAGAGGTGGTTCGCTGCCGGCTGGTTCCGTCAGCATGCTAATGAGTTTCATTTGGCAGCTCAGTTTTTTCAAAAGTGCTGTCTCCATCACCATTCAAACACAGAGACACACAGCTGAGGCCGCCCACGTGATCTCGCCGGCTCTGTGCTATTGTCACTCATGCCAGACTCCTGGTCCTGGGATGGAGCATCTGATTGGAAAGCCAGGGAAGGATGCCTGCCTGGGCTGCCCAGGCAGTGGGCAGGGATAAGGGGAGGCACAATGGCAACGAAATCCTCCATCCTCCATCCTGTATGATTGTGCACTCCACAGATGGGGGCTGAAACCAGCCTACCTCGGGTCCCCAAGCCACGTGGCCCAGGGCTTGATAAGTGGAGCTCAGATTGTATTTCAGTCTCCAATTGCCCTATTCACTGAGCACTCTTGTGTAGTGAACAGCTGATCTGGGAAAACATGGCAGCCCTGTGTCTCAGGAGAACTCACAAGACTTGGCAACGCTAGACTTCATTCCCACGTGGCAACAACCGCAGGGAACCAAGTCCCAGCTGCCCACCTTGGGTAGGACACACACTCTCCATATCACCGCAGTCCCCAACTGGTCTGCTTCGCTTGTTTATGTCACCTGCCTGACCCCGAAGCTATTTGAGTTTATGACCCCTGTCTTCAACAATAATTTTTTTTTACATTGGTTTATTCAGGTAATTAGTTTCATGGTCTATTTCTGAATGGCATTTTTTTCTTTCCCATCCAACCCCTGGTTAATCTACTTATTTTTACTCTACCTCCTTCTAAAAATATATACAATACAACAAGATTTTTTTTTTTTTTTTAATGTCAGACTCCTGGTAATCTCTGGAATGTGGGAAAAGCACACTCTTACCACAAAGTTATATTAAGAAGTTTAATGATCAGAAAATTACTGTATAACAAATATATCAAGCATTAAGTATGCACAGTGTATATACACTGAGAATTCCTGGGCAACCTCAGTCTATAAACCCATTCACCTCAACCACCTCACCTGACTCTTTATTCCTTTCCTTTGACCAGCATGGGAGACTGTGAGGAGTCCTTGTTTCTGTACAGCTTCCCACATTTCCCAAAACCCACTATTCATGCTGACTTTTCAAGGCAGTCAGAAGAACGCTCTCAATTTACCCCAAGGATTTTATCATTTTTCCTTTCTGTTGACATAGACCCACTCCCAATTAGGCGATTATTTGTTCACTTCCTACCTTTCAGGAAACTCTGGGGTTCCAGGGTGCTATTGAGTGTTGTCTCAGTCAGCTACTGCTGTGTAACAACCACAAATGGCATACAACAATAAGTACTTCTCACCATGTGCTTAGGGGTCAATTGCTGTGGCTTCACTTCAGGCTACAGGTCTATAGGTCACCCAGGCAGCTCCACATATTTCTCAGTCTCCTGGGCCCATGTCATGCTTTCCTCATAGCAGGGACAGAAGCACAAGAGAGCAAGCTCAATAGCACAAGCACATTTCAAGCCCCTGCTCGTGTCATATCCATTAATATCTCATTTGCCAAAACAAGGAAAATAATGAAACTCGAAGTCAAGGGCAGGGAGATATACTGGCCCCGTGGAGATGAATGAAAAGGGAGCAAGAGGATATTTACAGATAATGCTCACCCTCTGCCCTTTTGGTCACATTCACTCCATCCCAAAGGCCCTCCGGATATTCAGTTCAGATACTGAGCTGGAAATCTAGAACCTCATGACCTATATCAGATCTCACTGAGCCCCCTCTGATCCAGGAACCTAAAAATCAAAAAGACAAGGTGTTTTCCCTGTGTACCCCCATAATACAATGGTGGAAGGGACAGAGTCACGGCAAACATATACCCATTTGAAAAGAGAGTAGCCTGGGAGTAGAGAATGTTCTTCAATGTGGCCACTGTTCTATACTCTCAGAATAGCTCTGCAGGCCTGGGGGCCCTGTCTCTGCCCCCTGAAGATCCCCCTTGCCATCAGCCTTGGCCATTTCTGAAGTGTCCATTGGGGAATACGTCCTTCTCAGTGGCAAGCCACACTGCCAGCCTGTTTCCTGCCTGAAAAAAGGTAGGAACACAGAAATTTGTCTACACCTCCAACAGTCTCATTTTCTTTTATGTCAGTCTAGGAGACTTTTTGTCCAGCTGAAAGAATATAGTAGACACTCCCTTTGCTCAGGAAATCTGCAATTTAGTGCAGGAGACAGAGGAGAAGATGGAAAGTCATTTCCAAGTAGGTGCAAACTCAGATGAGTGTTTAGCGTAGGTGTAGCAATCTCTGTATAGCAGTGATTATTTCTGTACCATTTCTTCTACTTTCAGAAGCGACTAACCCAACCATCACAACTCCTGTGGCCCCTGCCTGGTACCATGTATTAATATTCATAGGTGGGCTTCCATGGCATATATTTTCCCATTCATTTCAATGGCCCCACGGTCCCAGGCCACCCTGGGATTGAGATTACAATCCATTCACCCCATCAACCTCAGCTGTCTTATTGGTCTCCCCATGATGTATTTCACATATTTTTTGTTGATGATTATTTATTGTCTGTCTACCTTTTCCAACAGAATGTAAAGTTCCATGAAGGCAGGGATTTTATCAAACTTGTGTTCACTGTGTTTCCAGTGACTAGAAAACCCCTTACATGGAATATGCTCTTAATAAATATTTAGTGGGTGGGTGGGTGGCTGGATGGATGGATGGATAAACAACATGAATTTGTAAGCAAAATCTGAACCCTCCACCTGAATGAATACCTTGGGCCCCACACAGGCTCCAGACCTGCTGAAACATAAAACACTGAGGGAAGTCAGGATGGCTCAGCAGGTTAAGTGCTCACCTTGCAGTCCCAGGGTCCAAGGATCAAGCCCTGGCCCCGGCCCTGGCCCCAGTCCTGGTCCCAGTCCCGGTCCCAGCCCGTGCAGACCCATATGCTGAACTGGGGTGTGGCCCCCAGTTTAGTTGTTGCTGTGGCAAACTTCCCACGTAGGAGGAACCCCCAGTTCAGCCCCTGGCTCATGGGGGCGTGCTTCCCATGCAGGAGGCCCCTGGCCCAGTTCCCTTCCTGCACAGCCCCCTGCCCACTTGTGTGGAGTGAAACTGTGTTGAAAATTGATGACTTACAACTATGGAGATTGCGCTGGGCCCTCCTCCTTCTCTTTGTCTCTGTCTCTGTCTCTCTCTCAAAAACAATAAAATAAATCTTAAAAAAAAACAAAAACAAACACTGCTTTATTTTCCTGGTTCTGACTTAGTCTTCTCCTCTTTTTCATTCTACCAAACACTGAGTAGATTCTTCAAACTTTATCAATTAACAGCTCTCACCGAGAACCCACCCAGATCCCCACCCCCACATTGTCTGAACACCTGAATTTCAGTGGACTTGAGAGCAGAATGTCAACAAATAGAAGGAAGTGAGTAGAACTAAGGCAAAAGAACCCGAATCAGGGCCAGTGGTGACTGAGGCACAAAGGAAGGACGAGGTTCACCTTGAAAATATGCATGCGTTGTGAGGGACCGTCAAGGACAGGAAGTAGACTAAAATTCAGATGGAGAAAACGTCCTACAGTGAAGACACCTTCCCACAGGCCTGAGAACTCAATAATGACCTTGAGACGAAAAAGGAGATCCTGTAGGAGTTCATGTCAACTTAGAAAGAGCATCATCTCCTGAAAGCAGCATCCTGTTTCCCGGGAGAGAGAAGTCAGGGTGGGGAAGAAATGGAGCAGATTAAAGCACCTCCCAAGAGAGAAACTCAAGATTTACCTAACTCTACTTTATCTTGCTTCTTTAACTGCAAAAAGTTGAGGCGAATCCTAAATTAATTAGCTTCATTACATCATGCTAAGTCAGACAGAAAATATCAAAAACCATACAACTTCACTCATAAG
>PVKE010044847.1:0-12846 GCA_004027555.1 Craseonycteris thonglongyai | reverse complement strand
CTCAGGTGCCCCCGATCACAACCTGCTGGGATCATACTGAGTGAACTCTCCTGTTCACTTGCTGGTCTTCCTGGCTAGAAGGTGAGCTCTAAGGGGGAGGAGCTTGTTTACCTGGCACATAGTAGGTGCTCAATAATGTTGAATACATAAGTATATTGGAGGTGGAGGACATGGGTTGACCCTCTATATATAAGGAGCTGTGTGATCTTGGGGTAGTCCTTTGTCCTCCCTGGGCCTTGGTTTTCCTTTTTGTGTAACAAGGGAGCTACAAGGAAGAAGAGAGTCTCAGGAATGGAATAGATGGCCGCCCCATCTCACTGAACCACCACAGCAGTCCTGGCAGCACCCTGAATATGTGCTGGGCCATAATCCCTCTTTTCTAGATGAGTGCACTGAGGCTGGAGGGGTAAGGATGACTCCAGGGGTGCTAATCAAGCCCTTGGGTTCCAGGCTGGCCTTCTCGTGTCCTGAAGTGGCAAGTTGAGCGTCTGTGCCCCCATAGTAGGGCAGGTGTTGTCCTCAAGTCTTAAAGGAGTTCCTGATTCTGAGAGCACTCCTGGGACTGGGGAGCAGTCCACACGGCCCTCCACCCAGGGTCTGGCTGAGACTTGAGGTGAGGGTCCACCCTGAGCACCCAGGCTGTGACTGAAGTTCAGGTAAGCGTCCACACTATACATCTGCCCAAGGCCTGGCGGAGGCATGGAGTCACTGCCTGCATTGCTCATCCACTTGGGTCTCACCAAGGCTTGGGTGAGCATCCATGCTGCCTGTCTGCCTGGTCCTGGCTGAGGTAGAGTTGAGAGTCCACACTGCCCACAAGGAGCTGAGGTCAAGGTAAATACCCACACTGCCCATTTGCCCTGGGCCTGTGTCTTCTTTGTAGCAGCCCTGAGCTCAGACTTCATTTTAGGTTTCCTACTTTCTCTTCTCTCCAGGAGACCAGAATGTTTGCTCATCTGCTCTGCTTTAAAGGAGGTCCAGTTTCATCTGGGTGGGGACCAATGGAGGAAGGAAAGATGGTTGCTTGCTATTTCCGGGGCCCACTAGGGGGTCTCTACTGTGAGACCCAAATCACCGAGTCCCGCTCCTCCCCACTTGCCCTGTTACCCAATTGCGCTGACATCCTGAGAATCATAGGGCACAGTTCTCCACAGACCCAAGGTCTCAAAACTCAGAGCTGGTGTTTACAGGACCAGGGCATAGATTTTCTGAGAGGACCCCCAAGCCTGCAGTATATAGAGTAAGCTTTGAGTAACGTACCCTAAGTTTGCAATTGCCAGCCCTTCCCTTCGGTTACTATATGACCCTGGGCAGACACTTTATCTTTCTGGGTCTGTTTGTCCATCTGTAGAACAGGTGTTTAATCGTATTGGTCTATAACGGTTGGTGAGAGGATTAAATGCAATGCTCCCATAAAGTGTCTGCCTAAGTAAGCACTCGATAATCATTCTTTTTTGGAGGCTGGCAGAAAAGGGGCAGGCTCTGAAAGGATTCTGGGACATTTGTTCATTAATTATTCCAGTGTCAAGGCCCATGTGGGTTGCTGGGTCTCAGGGCCTAAGGCCCCAGCTGGGTCCCCCGCTCTGAACCAGAGGCATTCAAAAGAGAAGCGTTGCCCATTGGTTTTGTGAACATATTTTCAGCCCATAAATGGATGCTCTTAGGTAAAAGATTAATAAACTGAATCACGTTGGTGGGGGAAATTAAATGTAAATTAGATAATTAAAAACGAAGCTGATGCCCGCTGCTTGGTGCTATTACCTCTTATTAAAAGTTATGAAGTGGACTTGGGTGTGGTGGGAGGCAGGTTGCGGGGTTCTGATGGGGTGAGGGCTGCAAGAGATCACCTACTGGAGCCCAGTTTGGTCTTTGGAAGAGTCAGATGGAGAGGATGCTCCTACACAGGCTCTGGAGGATGTGGGCTGAGCTTCTGCTGCTGTGGGTCCCTGGGTCAGTGCCTTCCCCTTGCCAAATCTATGTCTGCTTATCTGTAAAAGAAGGATAATAACAGAACCTACCTCACAAGACTGAGGCAGGGGTAATGTGAAATAAAGTCTTGAAACTACCCAGTCTGGGGCCTGGCACATAGTAGGTGTTCACTAAATAGCTGTGATCATTAGCATATCACCACCACCATCACTGTGATTGAGTCCTTCTCAGTGGCAGACCCCAAGCTGAGAACAGGCAAAAAGCTTCTGCATAAATTGCCTCTGTTAGCACGCGGGCAGGTGCTGTTGTTTCTCCCATTGTATCAGATGAGGAAAGCAAGTCTCAGAGAAAGGGAATATGGAGCCAAGGTCACCCATCCTGTGACTTGGGTGGGTTTGTTTATTATTCCAAGGTCACAGGGGAGTTGCCCAAGGAACAGTGCTCCTCACAGCTTCCCAAACCAAACAGGTTCCATGGGCTGCTTTCTTTTTCTACACCTGCCCTGTGCTCCAGGCCCTGTGCTGCGGGGTGGGGGCCCAGAGGTGAGTCATTCTGGAGTCAGGGAGACCGCGGGAGGGGCTAAGCCCCCAAAGGGTGTTCTAACCAGAACCAGACCCCAGACAGGCCTGGGAGGGGCGTCTCAGGAATCCCTCAGGAGGTGCGATCTGGTTCAGAATTGTAGGAGATTGGTGGAGACTGGAATGCAGGCTGGGCAAGGCAGGTAGCAGGACCAGCCGGGGTAAAGGCAGGGAGGCTGGAAAGCCGGTGGCCAGGCTTGTGGTGGGCTGTGGAGGGTGCACGATGAGGGGGTGGGAACACGGAGCGGGTGAGTCACTGTTTCTGGGCCAGGCAGGCGGCGGCAGCGGAGCGGGGGGCGCATTCCTGGCTGGCAGGGCGGCCGGCACTAATGTCTTTCCCACATGGCCCCGAATTCCCGGCTCGGCACGATCACACGGGCAAGACGCTCCCGCGGCCACCCCCGCCCCAGCTGCCTCCTTCCCACAGAGAGGGGAAAGGGGGAGGCAGTGTGGTGGAGGCAGCGGAACTGGCCCCTCCTGGGGCGCGGCGGGGGCCTGCGGCCTGGCCTCCCAGGGGCCGGCGCCCTGCGCACCACCGTGACCAACTACGAACAGCGCAGTTTCAGTGAAAATAAGAGCAGGGTCGACCCGTGACGCGTGGGAAGGAAGAAGGCCAGAAGGGTCATGGGTGCTTGGCCACTTCCCTGCTTTTCTGGCTCCCACTCATCTGCCCCCACCCTGTGTAAGGCCATGAACGAGGGGGAGCCTCGTTGGAGGGATTGGCGGAGGTTCATCCGCATCTTCAGCAGTCTCAGATCCAACGCCATCTGCCCCCGCCCCTCCTTCCTGACCCCTGGGCCCTGGTTGGGGTGGGGGACTATCTGAGGCTGCGGAACATCCGGTGGGGGACTGGGGCGGGGGTTCCTGGAAGAGGCCACACCCAGTCCCTCATTCCGTGGGGCGGAGGACAACCCTAGCTAGCTCAGACATGGGGACTATGAGCCACCGCTCTCCCACGCAGCCCCTGTCACAGGGCCAGTCCCCTGGGGGGAAACTGAGGCTGCGAGGGAGGCCCACCCAGAGCCGCCTGTCTGCTGGGGGAAGTTGGCGGTTGTCCCTCCCAGCTGGGCTCAGAGGCGCTAATGAGAGTTAAATGTGTGGCATGAGTCACCTCAAAGGCGGGGAGGGGGCCTGGAACCACCCCCAGATGTGGATCCTGGGTGGAGTGGAGTTTTGTCCAGACCGCTCAGCCTTTCCCTCACTCCCCTGTGCTGCTTCCCCTACCCCTTGGCAGGGTGGGTGGACTGCTGGCCTAGCAGATCAGGCCCTGTCACCTGGGCTAACTTAACTCCAAATGGCTGGTTGCCTGGGGGTGGGGCCTATGGAACCACAGGGTGATTCCAGGCCCCAGGATGGGGTCCAGTACCCCAGGACTTGTGGAGTGGACCAATACCTGGCATTGCCTAGTGGCTGTGAGCCCTAGGGTATGGTGATGTGTCTTGAGATGGGGGTGGGCAAAGGGCCCAGGCCACCCGGAAGGATTCCCTCACCCCCTACCGCCCATCTGGCTTGCTCAGACCACCAGGGTCTGACCACACAGGGTGCCTGTCCTCCCCAGCCCTGACCTCAGGCCAGCTCAGGGACTTAAGGCTGCAGTCCTCATGGCAGGGCAGACTCTGTGTGTTTGTACATGCATGTGCCCCTGTGACTGGGTCTGTTTGTCCCAGTGTGTGTTTTTGTGACTGAATGTTCAACTGTGTGTATTAATGTGTGACTGGCTGTCTGTGTGGATCTCAAGTGTTGCAGGGGGCTTGAGAGGGAATGTGGATTTCTGCATGACTATATCTCTGTGTCCCCTCTACATCTCCGTGTGGGTCTTTCCATGTGACTGAGCGTCTGTGTCAGCCGAGCCCCATCCACAGGATCCCTGGCTCCTCCTTGAGCATCCTTTCACCATCACCACCACCACCAGGAGCCGCAGGGTTAGGGAAGGGGATCTGAACGGGGCTGTAGGGGGATGCAGTGCCCTCTGTTCCCAGAATGTAAGGGCCTAGCTGGGTGGGCAGCACCAGGGGGTGGGCGTGGGCAGCCACGGGGGAGAGAGAGAGAAAAGGGGACAGGGGAGGGACCCTGCTCAGCAGTCCCCTCCCTGCTCTCTCCGCTCCCAGCCCAGCGCCTCCTGGCAAGAGCTTATTTGCATGGTATTTACATTTCATTTGCATCGCGTTCAATTAAAAACCTGACCAGCTCCCGCCTGCCTGGCGCTGCCCGCCCAGCCTGGTGAAAACATTGGTTGGGCATTGCCTGCCGCCTTTGCTCCCCCCCCCCCCCCAAGGATTGACTGATATGGGAGGGGTCCTCCCCTAAGTGAGATCATCCAAGTCACCCACCCTGAGTGAGAGGGCTGGAAGAACAAATGGAGAAACTGAGGTAGGTCCAGAAAAAGCTGTGAGAAGCCAGCGCCAGGCTAAGGACCAGTCTTGCATAGAGCTAGAATATTAATAGTAAGGACTGTCATTTTATGCAACAGTTGCTGTCCCAGGAGTGGTTCCAGTACCTGGATGCAATATCTCATTTGAAATTTGCTACCTCTTGAAGTCAGGGTTTTTATCATTCCCATTTTACAGACAAGAAGACCAAGGCTGGAGAGGGCAAGCCCAAGTTTACTCAGCTAACTCAAAATTCAAATCTGTCAGTATGACTTCCAAGTCCATGCTCCAAACTGAGCACACTGCCAAATGTACTGTGCTCTCTTTTCCTCCTGGTGAATGAGCTCATTACCTCCTGAGTCATTAGCTCTAGGAAGAGCTACTGCAGCCTTCACCCTTACCTGGGGCTGATCTGGCTGTTGCCTGTTTTTTTGCTTCCTAACACTGATAGCCATCCCTGGCTACAGGTGGAACACTCTCCCTGTAGAAGTCCTTCCTGGCACCTGGCCATAGGCTTTTCTGTTGTAAGACTGCCCTTCTTGGCAGTCAGAGCTGGTGACTGTAAAAGGCAATTAAGGAACCTGATAATGAAACAAGCTCTGGGGGAAACTTATAGCCAGGCTAAGGGTGACGGATGAGTGGAGAGATCAGGCAGGCCTATGGAGACATCCTAGGCACCAGAGTGAGCTCAGGCAGGGGGAACCCTCAAGACCCTCAGGTCCTGGATCAAGAGTCTTCCTGGAGCTTACCTACCCAGAGCTGGGCTGGTGGATGTCATCTACACAGGAGGGAACTCTTGGAACTGGGGAGAATAGGAATCCTCAGGATGCCCTTGGAGGAGTCATCCAGGGCCCAGAAGCCAACGCTGTAACTGGAGAGCCGTGGTGTTTATAGGCCTCTGGGTTGCCTGGCCAACCCCCAGGGACCATTTTACCCCTCTACCCCCACGGTTATAGCTCTAGGGATTCCACCCACTCCTGAGACTGGGGGACCTGACCAATCAACAGATTCCTCCTCTGACCCCAGTGATGGACACATGACCTGGGCCTGGCCAATCAGGAGGAATCCCAGGGCTTTGATTGTAATTATTGAGAGGGGGATTATTCTGATTTGGTAGTGTGGGAATTTGAGGCCACTAGCACTTGGAAACAGCTGTCTATGAATGAAGCCAGCAAAGGGGAACTGATCCTTGCACTTGAAGCCACTCTTCCACCTGAGGCTCAGAATGAACCAATAGGTTCCAGTTTTTCTTAAGGCAGTGTGTGTTGGGTTTCTGTCACTTGCAACTTGAAGTCCTGCCTTGCCCATTTTTGCCTTCAAGACTGTCCATGCAATTCTCTGCCTGGAACACCCACAGCTTGTCCTCTCCTGACTAGTCATTCTTGTGTTTAGAGGTCCCAGCTCCCTTCTTCTCTAGAAAACTTCCATTCTATACTCATTTCTCCTGGCTCCACTCACCTGGTAATGTTACCTGAAACTTCTGGCCTCAACCTGGCACTCAGTGTTTATGCCCAAAACTGCCCTGTTAATTCCATTTTCCAGGGCTTATGTCTCATTGCCCCAAAGTGGACTGAAAATTCCTAAATGGCATGAACGGAGTCTCCTCCTAGGGAAAAGAGTGGTTAGACACCTGGCTTTGTCATCAGACAACCACAGATCAAATTCTAGCCCTTCTGTGTGATCCTGGAACCAGTCCTTCCACCTCTGTGCCTTAGCTTCCTGTTCTTTAAAATGGGGATGTTGTGAAGGTTGAATGAGTCTGCATGAAAAGAAGTTCTTAGTACAGTCATTCCACAAATGTTTACTGGGTACCCACTCTATGCTCAGAACTGAGGATTCAGTTGTGAAGCACCCATAGGCATAGCAGGGTCCCTGCCCTCGGAGCTGCTGAGGGTGGAAGTTGGTGCATGGCCCTGGCTGAAGCAGCCAATCAGGAGAGTAGAAGCAGTCCTCCCCAGCCCGCTAGTGCTCCTCTCTGAGAATAAGGGTCCCCTCCAGCCCCCTTTTTTTCCAAGGCACTGGGGCCCTTGGTGCTGGGAGGCCTGGTCATCCCCTCCCCCCTTCTTCTTTCCTCCTGTTGTCCCTTGGAGGCTGTGCAGCTCAGAGTTAATCTCCTCGCCCGTCAGGGGGTGACAGGAGGTGTCTGTCATTTGGAGCCCAGGCCGTCAGCATCGCTGGCTAATTGGGACGCAGGCGCCGGGAGCACGGGAAATGGCCGGAGGGAAGGAGCGGGAATGAGGGAAGGGAGGCTGCCCTCACCTCCTTCCCGCCAGGCTTGGGGCTGATCCACAGGGCTTCTTAGGGGAGGGGGAAGTCCAATCAAAGGAGGAAGGGGCTGTGGGATGGGGACACTGTGACCTTGGGCATATTGCTATTCCTCTCTGGGCTTCATATTATTATTCATAATGACAACAGCAAGCCTTTATTGAACAATTACTGTGTAAATCAGTTCCCAGCAGGCCTGCTGAAAACCTCCAATGGTTTTCTATGGCCCTTGGAATTAAAACCAGACTCCTTCCAAGGTCCTTGAGGACCCCCAATACCCATGCTTCTGCCCTCCCTGCTTCCCCAGGCTCTAGTCACATCAGCCTCCCCACAGGGAAGGCTCTTCCTGCCTCAGGGCCTTTGCACTTGCTGTTTCTACTCATTGGAACACCCTTTCTTTGCCTCTTACTATGATTGGCTCCTCATATTGAAGTCTCAGCTCAAATAACATCTCAGAGACAAAGTCCCTGACCACCTTATCCAAAACCACCCTCCTCTACCTAAAGTTATGTTGTTATATCACCCTATTACCTTATTCAATTCATATTTTCACAGCATTGTCATGATATGAAATTCTTTCATTTACATATCTGTGGTTTATACTCATTCTTCCTCTAGAATGGAAACCGTGAGGGGAAGTTGGGATGGCTCAGGGGGTTGAGCACTTGCTTTACTGCCCCGGGACTGAGGGTCGAGTCCCCACCCTGGCCCATGCTGACTCATATGCTGAACTGAGATGTGGCCCCCAGTTCAGTGCTCACAGGGGTGAGCTTCCCATGTGGAAGGCCCTCAGTTTGTGGGTGTGTGCCTCCCATGCAGGAGGCCCTGCCCGGTTCCTGCCCTGTGTGGTCCCTGCCCACCTGTGTGGAACGAAACCCTGTCAAAAACTGATGACACACAACTATGGAGACTGCTCTGGGCCCTCCCCATTCTCTCTGTCTCTTTCTCTGTCAAAAACAATAAAATAAATCTTTAAAAAAAAAAAAAAAAAAAAGAATGGAAACCCCTGAGAACAGGGGACCTTATCTCTGTGATTTACTGCTGAACCCTCAGTGCCTAAAATAATGTCTGGCACATTGGAGAGCACTCAATAAATAGGGAATAATTAAATAAATGAAATTCAGGTATTCTGTTAGGGATTTTATCCAACTTAATTCTCACGAGAATCTCAGAAAGTTGGTGTTATCTCCATTTGAGGTGAGGACACTGAGGTTCAAGGAGATTTCTGTGACTATAAGCTATGGTAACAGGAATTCCCGAAGGACAGTGTGACCCTAGAGGTGTAAGGCTGAGGGGATGACTGAAGGTTTCTGTCAGTCTGGCTGCTCAGCTGCGTGTAGTCCAGTGACGGGGGCATACACAAGAAGTGGCAAGGGGCCAGGAGAGGCCACACCAGGGCGGAAGTTTCCTCTGGTAGCTCAGCTGAGGGCACCCTAGGGAGCCTCTCTGGGGTATTGGGGCTTAGTGCATTTGGGCTGCTACAACAAAAACACCATAGACTGGGTGGCTTAAACAACAGACGTTTATATTTCTCACAGTTCTGGAGACTGGAAAGTCCAAGATTAAGGTGCCAGCAGATTTGGTGTCCAGTGAAGACCTGTTTCCCAGTTCATAGACGGCTATCTTCTCACTGTGTCCTCACATGGTGGAAAGAATAAGGGAGCTCTCTGGGGTCCCTGTCATATGGGCACTAATCCTATTCATGAGGGCTCCTGCTCATGACCTATACACCTCCCAAAGCCACCCACCTCCTAACACCATCACATTGGAGGTTAGGATTTCAACATACTGTACAAATTTTGAGGGATACAAACATTTTATCTGTTACAGAGGCAGAACCCAACATGCTGTGCAGGGTGGTAGGCTCGATAAGTTGATGCCCTGGGGACCTGCACACAGGCTGGCCACTTTCCCTGCCCCAGGACAGGGGTAAGGTGTGAACTGTGAGTGAGGGTGGCAGGTCAGGTATCTTAAAGCCTCTTCCTCCAGCCTGCCTCTACCTTTCATGCCTCCTCCCACTTGTCAAAGTTCTGACTTCTAGGCTTGGCATTCAAAGCCTTGAGCAATCCAGGCCTTGCCCACCTCGCCCTTCTTTCCCCTTACTGTCCCCAGACATCCTGAAGCAGTCCCTGCCCATGGTGCCTTCAGTCACATGTCAGGTCACTTTCTCTACCCATCCTTTGAAGCCCTGTGCTGCCTCCTCCAGGAAGGGCAGTGGTTGTCTATAAGTCTCAGGATCTCTCAGCACCCTGTGCCACCTTCAGTGCCTATCACATGGCTGGCACAAAGCCACTCAGTGAGCACCTGCTGCTTTCCATCCATCCAGTGACCCCAAGTGAGCCCAGCATTCTAAGTTTATGGATCTCTGGTTCCTATTTGGCTTCTAGGTGCCTCCAAGCCTGAGATCTTGGCCTAGAGTGGAGGAAAGGCCATGTGTGGTCTCATCTGCAAATGAATCAACTGCTAGCACCTCATGGCCAATCAGACCCCAAGATACTCATTATTTTTAATCAGAGGACCAATTACTGGCTTCTGTTAACTTATGTGGGTCACACCTTATCAACCAATCACAGCAGCTTCCTCCTCCTACATCCCATGTCAGGGTCTCTAGGAGGTCCTGACCTGGTTAAAGGTCCAGGCTGAATCTATCTGGGCTGTCTACAGACTCACCCTCTCTTCCCCCAGGATCGCAGAGCTATAGTTTTCCTTCTTTCCACTCCACGCCACCATCTCGTTGCTGGCTCTCTGCTTCCTGTTCCTGCCCTCATCTCCCCGCAGCCAAAGCAGCCATATCAGAAGGGTGTGCATGTGTGAGGTCATTTGTGGGGGAGGCAGACTGGCCCCATGTGCAGAGTGGCTGGGGTATGAGGATGTGACTGGGGGCAGCCCAGCCATCATCATCAGCACCATCAGCTGCAGCACTGAAGCAATGCCTCCTCCTTTCCCTTCTGTTCAACCTCTGTCATGAGGTGGCAGGCACCAAGCCCCCAGATGTTTCCTGCTGCATTGCAGTGTACGTGTACCTACACACACGCGCACGTGCACACACTCGCATCTACCACCAGCTTCCCTACCCGGACCTACCACACTTCCCCCAGGAAGGGATGGAGGGGCAGGGGAAGGACAGCAGTCATCTTCCCATATCTGCCCCATGTCAGTGGGTCAATGGAAGTCGACAAGCTTAGAGGGACCCTAAATGGGTACTTGCCAAACGCCCCACCCCCATTCTAGGTAACCAGGTTGGGGGAGGATACCAAGAAGGGGAATAGGGTACCAGGGCCTGCCCTGTGGCACATGCTGTTATGTGAATAGCATGTAAAGCAAATGCAAATATTATGCAAACTAGGACTTTCCTTCTAGTCTACAGCTCTGACAAGCCCCCCTCCCAAATGGCCTATAGGGGACCAGAGCCCAAAGGGAGGTGTAAGGTGAGGGCAGGCATCTGTACTGCTTGCCAAAAGAGTGCTACATTGTTCAAGCAGTACTTGAGCACCTACTGTATACCTGGCACCAAGCTTGAGCTCCTGAGGATTCAGATGAAGATGCAGGAACACAGGGAAGTTGCGGGAAGTAAGGGTAAGATCCATCTCCATAGGACTTTGGGTGAAGGCCTTTTGGAGGCATCCTTGCATTTAGCAGCATATGAGACCAGGTAACAGAATGGTTAAATTCCTTCTGGCCTCAGCCAGACTTGGGTTTGATTCCCAGCTCCACCACTTAATGGCTATGGGATCTCAGGCAAACTTCACCTCTGGAAGCTTTTGTTTATTTGTTCTGAGCTCCTACAGCACAAAATGTCAGCACCAACTGCATTTGTGTTGTCTAAGCATCTGCCTGAGGGCAGGGACTGGGTTTGCCTTTTCTGTCCCCACCATAGCCTTGCCTGGAGGGTTGGTCATTCAATTGACTGAATGAATGATATCGAATGCTTTCAACTGCCCTGGCAGACAGGGACGGCAGGCTCAGATTTACCCCAGGATGGTGAGTTGGGGTTGTGGGATAAGGAGGGAATCCCTGAGGTCAGTTTAGGGAATAAGGACTGGGTGAGCCTCTTTTCAATGATTCTACTCTTTCTTTTTTATTTCTTTAGTTAAAAAATTTTTTTTAAAGATTTATTTTTTTTTGATAGAGACAGAGAGAAGAGGGCGGGCCCAGAGCAGGCTCCACAGTTGTACGTCATCAGTTTTCCACTTGGTTTCATTCCACACAGATGGGCAGGGGCCATGCAACTGGGCTGGAGGCCTCCTGCATGGGAGGTACGCCCCCTCGAGTCAGGGAACAAACCAGGGGATGAGAACTGAACTGGGGGCCTTTCGCATGGGAAGCACACCCAGTTCAGCATATGGGTTTGTTTTTTTTTTTTTTTTTTTTATCTTTTCACATTTATAGAGAGAGAAATTATCTTTTTGTCTTCAGTGCATATTCATTTCTATTCTACTCCTGACAGATAGAGAGAGAGACAGAGACAGAGACAGAGAACCGAACTGTGGGAACTCCCCAGTTCAGCACGTGGGCCCCGCCTGGGCCGGAGCCGGGACTCGATCCCCGGTCCTCGTGGCCCCAAAGCGAGCGCTCAACCCGCTGAGCCGTCCCGGCTTTCCCCAGCATATGGGTTTGTATGGGCCGGGGCCGGGACTCGATCCTCAGTCCCTGGGGCTGCAAAGTGATTGCTAAACCTGCTGAGCCATCCTGGCTTCCCCGACTCTACCCTTTCAACTGCTTCCCAAACAAAAGTTGGGGGGAGATGGGAGAAGAGGTGCTTCTGCCCTCAGCAGACAAAAACAAGGCCAGAGTGGGTGGGGTGGGAAGTTTAAGGGACCGTTCTGGTAAGAAGAGGCAGTTACATTTGAGGAGGATGGGTGGAGTAGCAACAATATCCATAATAATCTCTGTGATATAAACACTTTTCACCTTCTATCATATTCAGACCTTACAATGGCAATTCTTTTTAAATGCTTGAAGAAATTGAGAGATGCTTGCTGAAGGTCATTCAGCTGGTGAACCGCAGTATCAGGATTTGAACCCTTGCATTCTTGAGCCCTGGCTTTACCTTTCAATTCTAAGCAGGTCCTTCATGCTCCCAAAGGCCAACCTAGGTTCAAATCCTGCCTCTCTCACCAAGCTTCTGTTGCTGTCTCACCCCCTCGCCCCCATCCACTTCACTGCCAAAACATCATGATTCACCAACTACCCCTTCGCCTTTTCTCCCTGCTTGTGCCTTTGCTTTCCTTTGATTTATACGGTAGCCAAAGGGATCTTTAAAAAATTTAAGTTGGACCTTATCACTCCCAGCTTAGAACCCACTTTGCATGAACCTTGACATCTCACCTGCTCTGCAAAGCCCTGCTCTATCTGCTTCCCCCTTGCCTTGGGCCATGTCCACAGTGGCATGCTCCACACCCTCTCCTTTGCTTAGCCGGCTCCTCCTGGCCTTTCAGGTCTCAGTTCAGATGTCACCTCCTCCATGAGGCCCTCCCTGACTACCATAGCTAATACAGTCCCCTCCCTGAAGTTAGTCTCACATGACCTATTCTAATATCTTCATGGTTCTTCAGACTCTGAAATGCTCTTATTCAACTTTTTTTTTTATATCTTTTTATATTTATAGAGTAATTATTTTATCTCCAGTGTATTTATTTTTATTTTACATATTTATTTTTATTTTACTTTTGACAGATAGAGAGAGAGACAGAGACAGAGACAGC
>PVKE010044846.1:0-12845 GCA_004027555.1 Craseonycteris thonglongyai | reverse complement strand
TATAATCAACAAGACAAGGGATAACAAGTGCTGGAGAGGCTGTGGACAAAAAGGAAATATCATACACTGCTGGTAGGAATGTAAATTGGTCCATCCGCTATGGAAGGCAGTACAGAGATTCCTCAAACAATAAGGAATGGAATTGCCATATGACCCAGCAATCCCTCTTCTGAGTATCTACCCAGAAAACCTGAAAACCTTAATTTGCAAAGATATATGTACCCCAATGTTTATCTCAGCACTGTTTACAGTGGCCAAGTCATGGAAACAACCAAAGTGTCCTTTGATAGATGATTGAATAAAGAAGTTGTATCAATCAAATAAATCTTAAAAAAAATAATAATAGGGAAACTGGGATGGCTCAGTGGGTTAAGCGCTCGCTTTGAAGCCCCGGGGACCAAGGATCGAATCCAGGCCCCAGCCCTTTCGGACCCACATGCTGAGCTGGGGTGTGCCCCCAGTTCAATTCTTGCCAGGGCCTATGCAGGAGGCTTCTGGCCCAGTTCCTGCCCTGTGCAGCCCTGTGCCTACCTGTGGAGTGAAACTATGTGGAGAACTAATGTCAACTATGGAGATTGCTCTGGGCCCTCCCCCTTTTCTCTGTCTCTCTCTGTCTCTGTTTCTCTCTGTCAAAAATCAATAAAATAAATCTTTAAAAAAATAAAGACGTCGTGGTACATTCACACAATAGAATACTACTCAGTAATAAGAAAAGATGAAATACAGCAATTTGTGACACTATGGATGAACCTTGAAAACATCTTATTAAGCGAAATAAGTCAGACTGAAAGAAGAAACATATGAGCTCACTCATAGGTGGAATATAAAACTGAAAGTAACAAAGAAACAAAATCTTGAGGACACAGTCAGTGGTTTGGTGGTTGCCTGGGGTTGGCGGTGGGGAGGTGGGGGAGGGTTGGGTGGAGCTAGGAAGCGGGCATCAAATGTAAAAAAAATAATTAAAAAATAATCTGGCAATAGATGTGCAAGACCTACATACCAAAGATCACAAAAACTGCTGAAATAAACAGACCTTGCTCATGAGTCAGAAGGTTAAATGTTATTAACATGTTGATTCTTCCCAAATTGATCTGTATATTTGAATCAGTCCCAGTAGGCTCTTTTGTTGTAAAAAATGACAAACCGATTCTAAGATTCATATGGAAATGCAGAAGAACTGAAACAGCCAAATCGACTGCAAGAGAAAGAAAAAAAGAAAAAAGAAAAGAAAAGTAGAAATGCTGAATAGGACACTTCTAACTCAGACCTCAATGAGGACCTCCTTTCACTACAAAAAAAGACTAGAATTTCTGGACAAATTAAAAAATACCTGGTGACAAAAAATACACACAACTAAGTGTATATGAAATAGAGGAAATTTATTACTAGAAGCAAAGTGAAAACTGAAATCTAAAGAATAGAGTCCCTAAGCAAATAGTACATTGACCCTGGATACTAAAAGGAAGAAAGAATAACACAAGTAGAAATACTCTTCGATAAATTGCTAGGTGATCGAATTTTATTTTATTTTCTATAAATTTTACTTTTTATGTGAGTTAAATTTATTTTAAAAACATTGCCAAAAAGTAAATATTTGTTAATTGTTAACATTTTATACTATTTGATTTATCATTTTCTATTTTTCTATATGTATACAAATAAATGTATAACATGCTTGTTCTGAAATATATGAAAATAAGTGTAGTTTTCAGTAGTTATCACTAAATATTTTAGTGTGTATATGTTTAAAAACAGGATATTCTGTTATAAAATCCGAGTGTACTTATCAAAATCAGAAAAATTAACGTTGATGTCTTTGATAACAGTAACCCACAGCTCAAATTCACCACCCCTCCATAACTATGGCAAATGACTTTTTCTAAAAGAAAAGAGTTGAAATTTCAGCAACACAATAATAAACAATTGAACATAATGGAGTCAGAAAATATAATCAAACAGGATTATTAATAAACTACAAGAACTCCTCATACCAAATAAATACGTTCATAGTAATTAAAGAAGCAAAAGAAAAAGCGAAGACAATGAGTAAAGCAGTTTGTAGAATGAAAAAATAAAAGAAGCTTCAAAAATGAAAATCAGAGCCATTTGAAATAAAGGACTGCTTAGAAAACAGATTCTGCACCTGGAAGGCAACTGGAAGATGAATCAGAGAACTTGAATGAACCTATATTGAAAAATCAGATTGAAATGTGAAATAAAATTCAGAGACAATGAATGAATGAATGAATGAATGAAAGGAAGGAAAGAAGAAAAGTGAAACAAAGATTAGACAAAAGGGAGAAAAGAGAAAACTGAAGATTCATTTTAAACTAGAAATAGATAAAGCCTGGACTCAGGGAAGGAAAGGATGATTGCAGTGAAAGGGACTAATGTAATTGCGTAAAAGGGACAATTGGAATAAAGGGAACATTTCAACTAAACCTTCTACAAGCTTCTCTTTTACAGGCAGGAGTAAATAAAACTACAAAGAACCAGGTGTGAGGGAGAATGTGGCTTTGTAAGACAGTTAATCATGGAAGGTCTTGTAAGTCAGTTCTGAGGGGGAGCTTTTGAGGTGAGGTTCGGGTATGCTGTGTCAGGCTGCGTGAGTCAAAATTTATGGTCCTGGGGTAAAGGAAGGAACTTAAAATTTGGTTCACTGAGAATCTTGTCTGGATTGGTCAAGTGGGCTAATCATTTAAGATGCAAAGGTTGGAAATTTGAAGGATATGTTTTTGGCTTTGTCATAGAAAATAGGAAAGCTTGAATCTTATCTAAATCCTGTGGGAACATAAAGGTCAGGGCATTTCTTTACTCATTATTGTTCTTCAGGATCTCAGGACTCTGATAAAGACTAACATGCTCAATTTTTAAGCCAGTATAAGAAAAAAAAAAGAAAGAAAGAAAGAAAGAAAGTAAAGAAAAATGGAGAAATATGCATACAGCAGTTGATGTTTAAGAGCAGAGGGAGAAAAGCAGGCAAAACATAATACAAAAATTCCTATTCAATAAAATTTTATCTAGCAGAGGTTATGTACTGGGTAATGCTGAAAGTCCATGAGTGAAATAAATAATGCCCATAACTTCAAACAATATCTGATCTAATATGAGGGACTTTTTGAGGCCTGCAAAATAACTCCTATAACTTAGATATAAACTAAAAGCTTTTGTAACCCAAAGGGAAAATAGATTCTTCTTAGATGTAGTACTCAGAAATACTTTCTGAACAAGCTATATTTGAGTTGGCTCAATCTAATCAGAAATACTTTCTGAACAAGCTATATTTGAGTTGGTTCAATCTAATAAAGCACTGCTCTTTTTAAATTGCTTTCACATATGAAGTATTACTTGAAAGTCACAAAACATCATGAGTTAATCATAACAAAGATGGTTTCCCTTATTTTACAATTGGAGAGATATGGCCAATAAATGACGAAATTAATTCTCCAGGCTCCCATTTGCTTGACTGCCAGTATTATAATTTTTTTTTCATATTCTGTACTGTTACTTTAAGGACTGTCGAGGTTAGAGAGTGCATGAAAGAAGTGGGTCTTATTTAAGATGGAAAGAAACATTAAAAAGAGGAAAAACACTATAAAGTAATAAAACAAATAAAGGTAGACATGCATATCATCAAGCCTAGAGTTTGTAAATAAAACTGATGAAGGAATCTGGAAAGATAGATAGGAATACCACTGATTTTGACCTTACATGTTGTATGAGAATTTATTCTTATGCTATGGTATATCTGAAGATTTATGGCAACACTTATACAATGTCCTCCTGTTCTCTTAAATCTAGTCCTAATCAGTTTCTCTTTAGAAACTTTGTATTTTCACCCTTGTTTGTCCCCTGTATTTTTCTTTCAGTACATCACTGAATTTTTTCTTTAATATAAATTTGCATTTTGATTTTTTTCCTCTTTTTATGCACTTTCATTTTATTTTCCATATTTATTGAGGTAAAATTAACAAAAATTATAAAGACCTAAGGTGTGCAATTTGTATGGTTGGATTATACCTATATATTATTATGAAATGACTGTCAAAATCAAATTGATTCAAACATCTATAACTTCACATAATTAACATAATTAACATATTTTTTGCATGTGGGATGAGAACACTTAAAACCTATCTTAGCAAATTTTGAATACACAATAAAGTATCAACAATAGTCACATGCTTTCCATTAGAGCCCCAGATCTTCTTATTTCTCCACCCAAGAAGAACTTGTATGTGAATATGTGTGAGAAAATTAAAATAACATATGTATATATTTGCTTGCTGCAAATATATATTTTGCATATATATATATATATATATATATATATATATATAATGGAAACAACCATGAAGAGACTACAGTTGATACTTAACATACTGATTATCATGCAGTTTTAATGGTTTATCAAAATAATCTACAAATAAAGGGAAATAAATATAAATGCAGCATTACTGATATACAGCAAAACACTTCAGATTACAGGGAATAAATCATTTGCCTTTTTTTAGAATTCTTAAATTTTATTTACTTAATGAGATGATTTTCAGTGAGTTGTAAAATAGGTTATTTAAGCTAGTGGTGAGAATATCTCATAATTTACATGATTGCACCTTAAGTATACAGATATGATTAATAATATTCAAGGCTGGGTAGTGTCATTACATAAAGAGAAAACACCTTTTCAAAATTGGATGTTTGAGACTATTTGTGGTCAGCATAATATTCTTTATTTGAGAAGGTAAGTTAGACATAAGTTAATCATACACTGATAAAGAATAGACTTGCAATAAAAAAACTAAATGTTCACCAATGGTGCTTTATTTTTTTCTTGCTAAACATAAGTCACTACATTCTTTTCATTATTGCTATAGTCACTGTGGTAAAAGCCAGAAGAAAAAATATTTTTCAATAAAAATCTATAGTGTCACATTCAAAATATTAAAACAATATGCTTGATAAATATAATCTTTACCATGTGAAGAAATTGAAGGAGATTAATTGAAATATCCTGAAAAAAGAACTGGTAGTTTAATTTAGAATCACTTGTGACAGACACACTGGCTGGCAGAGATAGAATATTAGTATTAAAGAATGCATATACAGGGGAGATCTGAAGTGACCCAAGAAAAGAAGCTGCTGAAGAGAGCCAAATACTTGATACAGTAAATTTAAAATCTTGGCAATTATTTTTCTCCAAAAGCCCCAGGCTTTGGCTATAAAATCAGGAAAATGAAACACAAATGGACAGGTAGCACTGTTTCCTCATTTTGCACAACATTGTAATTATTTTTAAAAATTTCTAACATAAGCATGGTATCATGTAAAAGGTAAATACTAATTAGTATGAATTGTGAATTAACAATTATTGACTAAGCAATGAGTGTGTTCAGTGCTTACTACTGACAGGTTACCCAAATGAGTGGAATGTTAATCAGTACTGTTGCTAAAACCTTATATTTTATTAAAACTAAGACCAAATAAATGAATTAATGGTTAATATCACTGAAATGATTTAAATGGCATAGGTAATGGTAATCTTTAGTGTTTTGTCCAGTTTCAATACAACCTCTTATAAAGTTTGTTTGTCAGCCACCTTCTGGCCTCTCCCATCTTTGGAAAATTAACAACTTGCTACTATTGAAGCTACATGACTCAGAGAAACCTAGAGCCAGGAGTGATTGGAGTTACATCTTTCCTCTACTCAACCCTATCCCAGCCCAGCACATACCAATCCCTAGTGAACAGGTATTACTAAACATTGAATGACTGCTATAGTATCCATCTCACTTTCTTAGAAATGGGATACACTCTGCTATATATTTTAGACCCCTAGGAGATCCAAGTGAAACAGGATTTTCATCTCAGAAAAACACCTTGCTTGATTGTTTTCATTGTCCCACAAATCCTTGCATCAGAAGCTGGTCCAAGAAAATAATTCCAAGAAATATTGTAAAATAGCAATTAACTGAAAATAAATAAAAAATATAACGATGCTTTAGAAGAGACATCACTGTGGACTGAAGTAGGCTAGTTTTCCAAAAGAAGGGAGTCTTTGAAAGTTAAAAAAAGAGTAGAATTTGGACAAGAGGAGAAAATGAGCTATTCTGGCACCAGGGACAACGTTAGAAAGTCTCTAAGCTGGAGGGCTCAAGTTTTCTCAAGGCGAGGAGGGCAATTTCACCACAGCAAGTCTTGGTGATAAGTGGTGGTTTGCCAATTAATAGATTATGGAGGGCCATAAATTAAAAAAAAAAACCTTTTGTTTACAAATAACAATACTATATACCCTGAAATGTTCTCTCTAAAATTGGAGGAATCGTTTAACATTTAGGAATAGAGGAGTGACATAATTACAGTGACGTCTAAGATTCATCTAGTGGTAGTGTGTTATATGAAAGGAAAGAGAGGTGAGACAGACAGAACAAATTGAAACCAAGTTCAGATGTAAAATCATGAAGTAACCAGTAAATCTAAATATAGAAGTTGGGGATGAGAAACTAATAGAAATGGAAATGAAGGTGGTTAGTATGACCAATCACTTATAAGATTCTATGATTGACTAGATGAGAGATGGAAGAGGTGTGAACAAGTTCTTGTGCATATGTGGGGCGGGGGTGAGGGCCGGGGGAGGTGGTAGACACATATGTGTGTGTGTGAATTTTAAAAATACCAGGAAAATAAACATGAAGCCAGTCAGACATTTTGAGTCTTAAAGACATAGCAATTAACAACACCATCATGAATAATAGCCATGCATAGTCAGAGTTCTAGTGGAAAGAACACAAATGAGAATTTAGGAACCATGCACTTTAGTGCTCCTCTGTATCCAAACTGCCATATAATCTTAGTAAATCACAAACTTGCATGGGCTTTAAAAATCCACCAGATGATTCTGATGGCCATATTAATTGTCAAATTATCTTTTGATTTTTTTATGATATCAAGACTATTAATAAATTTAACTTGAAATGTTTTCTTTAGAGAGGCTGTTAGGACATACTACATTTACAATTATCTAGAAGGTAATTACAATAAATGTGGAAGTAATCTTGAGAAGGTTTGACTAGGCCATGAGGTTTTGATGATAATGCCTGGGGATAATTTTACTTGCCACACAGGGAAACTACAACCAGCATTTAGTGGGTAGAGGCCAGGAATGCTACTAAACATCCTACAACATATCTGACAACCTGCACAACAAGGGATTACACCAAAATATCAGTAGTCCTAAGATTGAACGTCACTGGACTAGGTGGCATCATCTTGAAATTGGATGTCTTGTAGTTGTATAGAGACAGACCAAAACAATGTGGGTTGACTGTGTAGAGCAATGTTCTCAAATTTACTTCATATTCTTTCATATGTTATATAGCTCCTAATTTTCTATGTGATCTTACTTTTAAAGTTATAAATCACTGTTCATGACACACAAACTAATCTTCATGCATTTACCACTGTCTACTCAGTGGTCAGCAATGTCCAACCAGTATTGAACAAGCAAAATATAGATGGGAATTGATAAGAAACACGGTAAATTTTATTATGCTCAGTAATGCATTTATTTTTTAACTCACTTCCAAGATGCTGTACATGTTTTCAGGTATAAATATTAATTATTTGCTCTAAAATTAGATGCTGATATGTTAATTAAAATGAATGAGTGGCTCATGGCACATATCGGATACTCATTATATACTTATTAAATGAATGCTTGCTGTGTGGAACAGATAAATTAAAAGGCTTAAGGAATTATATGTTCATATTAAGATAAATACATTTAAAGTCTTTGTAAATGAGAAATAGTAGCTACAATTTTAACTGGTCATTAGGTATGCTAATCTAAGTTTTATTGATATGATACTAAATTATTATTTTTATTTGTATTCCATAAATTTGTAGAACATTGATGCAAGGTTAAAAATCAACTCAGATAATCAGATATCAATTTGATGTTACCACTAAAAATATTTAATAAATATCTCAGTTTTAACATTTCTAAAACAGAACTCTCATTCTCCCCCAATACATTTTTTTCATGATTCTTATCCATCTTAAGACGTGGCAATATCCAGTGTTCTCTGGAACTTAAGTTCAAAACTTAAATGTCATTTTGCTCTTTCTCTCATCCTAAAATTCAAAGATACTTACCTTTTCTTCTTTAATCGCTATAGATTTTCACTGTGTTCTTGAATAAATGAATGACCATTGTACATACTGTTCCAACTTTCTAATACTCTGTCTATGTATTTGGCTCACCTAGGTTTATCTTACCTTCTACTCATAATTTAATTCTTACATCAAGTGCAACGTCTTCAGAGTGGTCTCCCTTCATAGTCATACATAATATTCCTCTTCATGTTCATGATTCTACTACATTACTTTCTTTTAACCCAATATTTGGAAAGGTATTTGGCACATAGAAGGTATATATTTATTATTTATTAAATAAGGTAACAAATTTATATGATAATTATTTATCAGACTAGCTATTTTTATATATGCATAGTACCATCTTTATATAATTTAAGTAGTATTTTTTTGCACCAAAAAACTGTACCCTTCTAACCCCCCAATTACCTACCTACCTCTTCCAAAGTTGATTTCAATTTGTTTTCTCAATCATTTTTTAACCTAAAAAATAGTTTCCAACTATTCTCTTTAACTGACTAAAAGAAATACTTATTTTTTTGGTACTGCCACATTAATCTGTTTACTTGTTCAGTAGATGAAAATAAGCAATGCTAAAATGTACTGACACTTGCCATAGAATTTTTGATGTAGAGGGTGATAAAATTTTAAACAGAAAAAAAGGTAGAAAATATTGTACAAATATGTTCTGTACAAAATATTGTAGTAAAACAGACATTTTCTTTAGCTCTAAGATCATCTTTTCTTCCATCAGGTACGAGAAACAAGCTTACCGTGCAGCAGTGGGGAGCATATTTTTTGCTTTGATATAACAATACAGTTGATTTTTTCCCCTTCTATTCTACTTACCTTAAGTTAATTCATTAAGAGTAAATGAATGAATCAGTATGCACAAAAAAAGGGGAATAAAATGGAACCAGAAGTCCTAGCAGATTTAAATATTGTTTATGACATCAAAAACTGCTAGGGGGGAAAGCCGGGACGGCTCAGCGGGTTGAGCGCTCGCTTTGAGGCCCCGGGGACCGAGGATCGAATCCCGGCTCCGGCCCAGGTGGACCCACATGCTGAACTGGGGGAGTTCCCACAGTTCGGTTCTCTGGCTGTCTCTGTCTCTGTCTCTCTCTCTATCTGTCAAAAGTAAAATAAAAATAAATATGCACTGGAGACAAAATAATTACTCTCTAAAAATATAAAAAGATATAAAAAAAAACTGCTAGGGGAATAAAGAAGACCATAGCCTGACACAAATCACATCTTATATAGTAATTTGCATTCATTATAAGGATATATAGGTCCTAGACTCCATTGGACATAGATAAGAGGAGTAATATCTTACCACTTAGTGTTGTTTGATAATTGTCCTATTTCCATAAGACTAGAAGTACAACCATTGCTATTTTTACTAGATAAGACAAAGTAAATCATTATCTGCAGTCTTACTTCAATCTTACACAGCTTGTTAGAGAAGAAATAATGCTGCTGGCACTACAATCCCCATTTCTGCAGCAAAAGGACACAATGATTTTTCATTCTATACAAATAGTCACTATTGTCATCTAAAACCATTTAACACAATTGATTTGGTATTACATCACTAAAAATACAAATTAAAAAAAAATTCTTATGCCAGTATCAAACTGCATTGTCAATTTTTTTCTAGCTTTGATTGTTGTGTTCTCATAAATGGGGCAGGGGATATAAAAGGAAATATGCACATGCGCGCGCGCACACACACACACACACACACACACACACACACACACACACACACCTAAATAAATCAGGTAGCTAAAACTCTTGTCTTTGCCAGCAAGCAAGTAATGCTAACACACACTCTATTTTCTCTGTTTCACTTCATCAGTTAAAATCCAAATGGACACTCGGAATTACCTTTTATGTGCACTGCATAGGAAATTAGCCTTGAAGTTTCCAGGGACAACAGCAAATATTATGTGTTGGATTTCCTTTGTGTGATTTAAAGTGAATTTCAGATATTTGCAAGTAAAATGATTGAGGAAAATTGAAAATATTTCCTCAGTGATTAAAAAGGAGTATGACATTATTTTGCATCATTTCATACTGTTAAGAGTTTTGTTTTATAGAATCTTTTTCTATTTGTGTTTTAAAATTCTCAATAATTATTGCATGTACTGTAGTTATATGCCCAAAGAGATCAGATAAATTTTCCTTTGTGATGTTAAAGAAATTAGAGGGACCTAAGTGCTTACAATGTGAAAGCTGTTTTTATCTTTATAATTTGAAATTCAGAAGACATTTTAATGTTTTTGAAAAACATTGTGATTATATATATGTATGTATGTATGTATGTGTGTGTGTATATATATATATATATATATATATATATATATATATACACACACAAACACACATACATGCATATATTAGTTTAAGTCTGAAACTGAATGCTTGTTTTAAAGGAAATAAAACTGATTACCAGAGGGTAAGGGAAGAAGAAATTGGGGGAATTTAATATATGGTGATAGACAGAAAACTGACTCTGGGTGGTGAACACACAATGCAATACATAGACAATACACTGTAGAATTCTACACCTGGAACCTATGTAATTTTAACTAACCAATGTCACCCCAATAAATTTAATTTAAGAAAAAAGCTAACAAAAATTGCCTACAAAGTACTAGAAAAATTTACAGTGGTAAATTGTTCTGTGAAATAGACATATTTCTTTCATTTCATAGTTGAAGAATTAAGCATAAAGGAATTAATGATTTATTTGCCTACTACTGACCTCAAAGTACTTTCTCAATGTTTTTTTCTCTTTTTGATATCTATTTAGTGACTTCATAAATTCTCTCTCTCTCTCTCTCTCTCTCTCAACTACCAAAATATTTCTGAACTAAAAACTGAAAGGGCAATGAAGATAATTATAAATTATAAAAAATAGAGTTATAAGGAAATAAATAATCTAACATAATGTTTAACATTTAGCAATAAGGATTAAGAATTTAAAAAAGACAATTATTTCTGGTATGATATGTAAAAGGTGTCCCAAAATTCACGCAAGAAGTAATTTTGATGGAAAACACAGGTTTATAATTAAAAATTGTAAATTTTCATTGCTCAACAATGAAAATGTATTGTTCTATCATGTAGCACTCCATTTTTAATAACACTGAACTGTCAGCTGTCACACTCTCTTTTATTTCGTTGGCAACACTTTACCGCACAAATGACACAAAATTCAAATCTTGCGTGAATTTTGGGACACCCCTTATTACACTTGAATAAAACCAAACTATTATCCAACTATTAGATGAGAGTATTTCCCACATATAACCATTTTGTCCATTAGAAAACTACGTAAATATTGTGCTATTCAGCTGCTGTGTCAGAGAGAAGTGAGAGTAGAATCCATTCCTATCTGGATATAAAAAAATGAATAGTCTTACCTCATTCAAAAAAAATATTTTTTGAAATTTAAAAGATAAAAATACCTTAAAATTACTTTTATAAACTTATTTTCAAATGTATTCATGTTTAAGGAACAATCTTTGGTAATCTGAATATCACATACTAAGTGCCACTTTAAGCCCAAAAAATTTTATGATGCCAGACATAGCATTATAGCCTTGATAATCAGACTCTAGTTTTGACTATGTCTATAATCATATTTTCTTGAGTTTCTGAGTTTAATTCTGGCCCTAACCTCAAATCAATGGCAGACAATAAGAATGGACCTACAGAGCTATGGATGGTATAATGGAATAGCTGAGGCTAAAGAGAAGGACAAGCTTTACAGAAATCATTTATGTGCTTGGAATCCACACTGTTTCAGGACATCTTTTTACCCTAATAAATAGATAATGTAGAAACTTCTGCTGCAGTGCTGAAAAACCCTTATTTTTGAACGTAGAAACTGTGATGTATAAAGATAGATTGAATAATGAGAATCTAAAACTTAGAAGGATCAGTATCATAAAAAAGTACATTTTTTATGACTTGTAAATGAAATGAAAACTTTTGAATTTTACCTAATCAAACTACTATTAAAAAATTTGAAAAGCTATAAAAACTATTAAATATGTTGTTGTACAATTCTTTAAAACTGCCCTAAATAAAATTAAGAAACTGATATAGCTATAATAGTTGGATTTCAGAAAAAAGGCACAAGTGTTCCCTCAAACAAAATATTAAATATATTTTATTTTAAAAGAACATATTAATAATTTTAATATATAGAAAACATACCATTTCATAAAAATATCTTAAGTATCTAGAAATTTCATGCACATTTAACATAAATAATGTCTGAAAGATCTACATTATATATAATAAGTAGAATATATATACCGTATTTTCCATCGTATAAGACAACTTTTGAAACAAAAAAAGGTCAACCGAAAATCGGAGGTCGTCTTATACGCCCAGTATATCCCGAAAATCGTCTGGATATGCCACTAAACGAATTTTCCAACTCGATCCCGCACCAATCACTGCAAGGCTGCTCGGCCCGCCTCTCTTAACTCAGCCAATCCAAGCAGGCTTTTTATGCATGCAAATTATACATGTTCTGTACCCGAAGCTACACTGTGTTCTAGTAAAAAGCCTGCTCAGATTGGCCAGAGTCAGAGAGGCGGTCTATTATAACCTTTGAACCTTTGCTTGTTGTGATTGGCTCACCGTGGTACATACAGTTGCAGCACAGGAAC
>PVKE010044845.1:0-12849 GCA_004027555.1 Craseonycteris thonglongyai | reverse complement strand
GGAAGTGGGAGAGGGCACCAGCATTATGGACACACTCAATGGTTTGGTGGTTACCTGGGTAGTGGGAAGAGGGGGGAGGGAGTGTTGTGGGGGGAGGTGGGAGTGGACACCAGATATATGGTGATGGAAGGGGAGCTGATTCTGAGTGGTGGGCACATAATGCAATGCATGTGTGATGTGATGTGGACTTGTACATCTGGAAACTATCTAATTATTACCAACCAATGTCACCCCATTAAATTTAACAATAAAAAAAAACAAACAAAAAAAAGGCTGTGTGGGACACCAGATGGCTCAGTGGGTTGAGCGCTCACTTTGCAGCCCTGAGGTCTTGGGATCAAGTTCCCGTCCCGGCCCCAGCCTGTGCAGACCCATATGCTGAACTGTGGTGTGCTTTCAATGTGGGTGGGCCCCCAGTTCGGTTCCTGCCAGGGTGAGTTTCTCATGTGAGAGGCCCCCTGGTTTGGCCTCCAGCTCATGGGAGTGTGCCTTCCATGCAGGAGCCCCCCACTCTCACCCCCTGGTTTAATTTCCACCTTGCAAGCTCTGTGCCCACCTATGTAGAATGAAACTATGTTGAAAATTAATATATAACTATGGAGACTGCTCTGGGCCCTCCTTTCTCTGCCTCTGTCTCTCTCTGTCGAAAATAATAATATAAATCTTAAAAAAAACAAATACTATTGAGATTATTACTTATATATTCAAAAAATATTGTGTTCAATATGGTACACTAGAGGAATGCTTAAATATTAATGGTAAATCTTTTCATAGGAATCAGATTAAATGAACAAAGCATTGTATTCTGACCCAGATCTTCAAACAATAATATTAACTGAAAAAAAGAGAACAAACATAACATAATTTGATTCCAAACAAGTAATAAATGGAACAAAGTATTTTCATTTATAGGTGCATGTAAATATAAAAGCATTGGAACAATTCTATTATATTTATCAAAATTTCAAGAGTGAGAGAGTAGCTGAAGGATTATTTTACACTTTATAAAATTTTAAATTGCATTTTCAAATAATACCATATGTGTGTTCTTTTTGCTTTAAAGATTAAAAATTTTAAGTAAATTTAAGAACTTTGAAATAGCCAGATTACTGGTATTGCATATAATTTCTAAAATTTTGTCATTAATAGTAATTTTTTAAAGAAAAGAAAATACTTTTTTTTTTAATTGTCTTTGACAGAGAGAGAGAAAGAGAGTGATACAGAGACAGAGAGAGAACTGAACTGGGGACACTCCCCAGTTCAGCACATGGGACCGGGGCCGGGATTCGATCCTGAGTCCCCGGCGCTGCAAAGTGAGCGCTTAACCCACTGAGCAATCCCAGCTTCCCCTAATAGTGATTTTTAAATGACATTTAATTTGTTTCAGTTCCTTATATTGTCAACTAAAAATTGCATAAAACAAGTTAAGCAGGCAAGGAAGACTTTATTCAGAACTATTGTGTGTGTATGTGTTGCGGGGAGGAGGGGGCAGCATGATTAACCTCACTTCCACTGAAACAAAAGACAAAAAATTCAGTACCATCATGGTCAAGAAAAGCACTGGGAGGACTTAAAGGAACAGGCTGGTCAATGTGATTAGGCCATCTGTGTCTTCTAATTGGTGCATATCAAAGTTAGGCTCCTATCTGCCCACACAGACTAAGAAAATCTCTCTATTTTTTGATGATCACATTTTAGAGATGGTTCCCAGGTCCTTGTGTGGGTCATTTGTGGGTTGTGAAACTGGAAAGAAGCTAAGAAAAATTTAAATATCAGAGGGGCAGAGAAAGAGTTTATAATTTTAAGTTTTCTGAAGTCAATGTTCTCAAAAACATAAGGGAAATATGGGGGCTTATTGTCAAGAAAAAATCTGTCTAAAGATTAGACAATCTGAGGGGAGTGTTAGGCCTTCTTGGTCAATACTTTTTGTGTAACCAGTCCAAAGAAGGCTTTTGAATGGAAGATAGGAAGACTTTGCACTAACAATTGTAACCAAGTCCTTTTCTCTTTCTATCCTTCAATTAGGAATAATCGCCCCTCAGTTAAACCTCTTGGCTAGGATACTGCCACTCCGCAAAGCTTTTTTCTATCCTTCTTTCACTTTCTCTTCTTGCCTCCTCTCGTCCCATCTTGTTCTGTCCTGTCCAGTCCCGTCCTGTCCCTCTTTTCTCCTTGCAACTGAGAAAAAGATCACAAAGATAATCTGCTGCCATTTTACAGGAAATTACATTTAAAATAGCAATTAGAAGAATAAAAAGATAATATTGATAAACGTTTTTCAGGTTAATAAGCTTTCTATGTAAGTTATTTGATAAGTGATTTTTAAGCTTTAGTCAATTACTCTGTAGAATTGCAGAATAAATTATTGTAAGCTTTTCTAAGTGTTTTTCCCCTGTTGCCTACTGTAAGCAATCTATTATTTGTATTAGAAAAAGAAAATACTGATTTAATTTTGTTATATTTATGTAACTTGGAATTGATACTGTGTACAGATAATTTGTAAGTAAGAACGCTCTAAATTACATACCCTTTCATGGAAGAAAGGATGGACTATGCCTTTCATTTCTGTACCTCAGTGAATTGAATCAATCCTACACATGCAGTGGGTACTGTAGAAGAACTGAACAAATTCACAAAAAAATGCATAATTACGTGGGTGTTTGTTCTGATATTAGATGTAGGAAGGTTAGCACTAACTCATAATATCAATTAAAAGCCCTGCTATATTTTATGAAAAATTAAGTTATTGATTTAACAATATATAAGGGATTAGAATAAATACTCTCTTCAATGCTAATTTAAAAATTCATTTATGCTAACATGGACTTGACCTTTAGTAGCTTGGAAGTCAATTTTATGGGGGAAATAAGTAATCATTATGTTAGCATATTCTGTTACTTCTAAATTACTGCCTTTTTCTCTGCTATTATTTTGAAATATCATTAAAATTTCTCTTCAGATTAACAGGTGGCATTTGCAATAGAAAATCCTTTGGCAACCTCTGAAAAAACTCTGTTTTATTTCAGTTGCAATATTGAAAAGATTTAATTATTATTTTTTATGCAAATTGTCACTATTCTCAACAAATGTAGATAAGCATATAGTTGGTAATGGTAAAATGATTGGAAGTATACAGAGTACATGTTTATTTTTACATAATATCTGATCAATTATCAAATGTAGCAGTCAATGCGATGTCTTTGCTATATAGGCCTGTCTCACTATTGTATTTTGGAAGCACTTAACATGTTTTATGTTCCAGGTCTGCAGCTGAAGAGGAATTTTGTTAGGTGAACCAGATCTTGAGTCTCATCCATGTCTGGTTTAGAGGATTATTAGATCAGACTTTGCATTTTAGACTTTAGAGTTGATGCTGGAATTAGTTAAGTACTTTGGGGTTTTAGGAATGTAATTAATGTATTTTGCATATGAAAAGGAAGCACGAATTTTGGGGACTCTGAGGCAGAATATTATGGACTCAATGCTTATAGTCTCCCCAAAGTCATATTAAACTCTGCCTCCCCATCTATACTGATATGCTATTGTTAGGAGGTAAGGCCTGTAAGAGGTAGTTAGGATTAGATGAGGTAATGAGGTTAGAGCCCTCATTAATGAGATTATTGCTCTTGTAAATATCACTAGAGTGCTTGCTTACCATCTCTGCTCACTGCCATGTAAGGACACAATGAGTTGTCAGTCTGCAACCTGGAAGAGAGCTCTTACTAGATTCTGACCAGCTGGCATCCCTGTTCTTGGACTACCAGCCTCCATAACAAGGAGAAATAAATATATTTTTCATTGTTTCTTATGAATTTTAGATCTTTTTATTCCTTTCTAGAAAAATAGGAGCCATCACTATTTAAGTAATAAACAAAATGGTCAATGTTGCACAGCCTCAAAGAATGAATAATTAGGGGAAGCTGGAATAGCTCAACAGGATGAGCACTTGCCTTACAACTGTGAGGTCCAGGGATCTAATTCTGGCCCCAGCCCTTGAAACCTCACACGCTAAACTGTGGTATGCAACTGGCAACTGCCAGGATTGTGGCAAAGGTCCTTGGCTCCCATGAGGGAGGTCCCTTATTTGGTTCTGCCCCCTGCAGCCCCATATGCATCTTTGTGGAATGAAATTATGTCAAAACAAAATAAAACAAAAAACTAATGATGTGCAGCTGTGGAGACTACTCTAGACCCTCACCCCTTCTTCCTGTCTGTGTGTCACTCACCTTCTCTCAAGCAATAAAATAAATCCTTAAAAAGTTATATATATATATATATATACATATACATATTTTAAGAATAAATAATTAAATTCACGCAGTTGAGAAGGTGATCTGAATTGAAAAACAAAGAAACAAATGAACCTAATTGAACTACAAATGAATATTGCAACCTGAAAAGAAGATAGAGTACAGAAAAGAACTATTCTAAGTAACTTTGAAAAATAATTATTTGTCTATATTCTATAACCATAAAAGTAAGAACTACCAGCAGTGTTTTTGCACTAGTCAGTAGTTTGTTTTGCACCAGAGTTAGCAATTCCACATATATTTTATGTGCATTTTAGGATTTAGCAAACAAATATTTTGTAAATAAGAGCCATTTTTCTCACTATAAGATAAAGAAGATAAAAATAATGAAAAGAAAGATTAATACCAACTCTGTGGTATTTGACTGGAATTGGAAGTGTCAGTGTGAACTCAGGCAATAAAGATAATAGATGATTAATAAATAGATAGATAGATAGATGATAGATAGATAGATAGATGATAGATAGATAGATAGATAGATAAGCGAGAGAGAAAGACCAATGTGTGTGTGAGTGTGTGTGTATGTGTTGTGTATGTACAGTTGGCCCTCCATATATGCAAGTTCTGAATCCAATCATGGACAAAAAGAACTTTTTTAATTGTTTGATTTTGCTGTTTAGTACTATATAGTTAGGCATACTATAGTTGCATCTGTATTGAACAAGTATGAACATTTTTGTCATCATTCCCTAAACAATATAGTATAACAACTATTTACATAGCATTTATATTGCAATAGGTACCATAAGTGATCTAAAGATGCTTTAAAGTATACGGGAAGATGTGCATAGCTTATATGCAAACACTGCATCATTTTGTATAAGAGACTTGAGCATCCTCAGATTTTGGTATCTACAGCGGTTTCCTGGAACCAATACCCTACAGATACTGATGGAGAACTGTATCTATTGATATAGATGTGGATATAGGTATAGATATTGAAATATCTTACCTCTGTCCTATGCAGGTACCTATAAGCAGTGACACCCCCATCAAGTATGCTTAAGGCCTAATCTTAATTTATTTATTTAATTCTCCAGAAAAAACCTGGACTACTTAAAGAGAAAGGTAATTCCAAAGTTAGGGCACAAATAGTAATTTCTATGGCAGACCTACTTATAGATATAACATCAGATATAACATTTACCTTAAAAGTGTATGTAGTGAAGATCAACATAATCCTGAATAACTGGTTTGAAGAACAGAATCTGTTTTTTGTTTGCTATACAATATATGACACTGGTAAGATATTTAGTCATTTGAGTCCCAGTTTGTTTGTTGTTTTTTTTTTCAAAATGAGATCAGTGTGATGAAATAATAATGACATTAGATTTGCATATAATCAATTTAATGTACATTTTTACATGTTTTTTATAAGTTGTTTTTTATAAGTTGTTCTAAACATAGACTTGTTTTTTTCTGAGTCTTTGTGATGATGTTTGCAAATGAGAATGATTACTTTGAACCATAGATTTTTATTTTTTAAACTTAAAAAGGGTAAGTGTGAGAATGTGTTTCTTAATATACGGAACTTTATACAGACATATATTTATGACAGTATTTGCTTTTCAAGAATAAACGTTCTGTATTTTTGAACTATCTTGTATTTTTTTTCTTAATTCCAATACTGATCACAGTGCCCTCAAATAATCAGTGACTTTCATTATACGTATTAAAACATGGATTTCTGTATTTCAAAGTGAAGAAATAATGTAATATCTTATATGTTGCATGAACTTCATAGCCTTAGTGAATAGATTACACTTTTAAAATTTATTTTTAATAGTTTATGATTTTCTTGTTGTTCAGAAAATTGTTACAATCTTGCTCATAGACACAGGGCTCTGTGTACTTTAATTTCCCCTTATCCACACTTTCACTTTTCAAGGTGTCAGTTACCTGCAGTCTGAGCTACTCATGGTCAACTGTGGTCCAACAATATTAAATGGAAAAAATCTGGAAATAAACAACTCATAAGTTTTAAATAGCACACTGTTCTGAATAGCATGATGAAATCTTATACTATCCCATGCCCCACCCAGAATGGGAATCATTCTTTTGTTCAGTGTATCCACATTGTATAAACTACCCACCTGTTAGTTACTTGGTTGTAAGATCAATTGTCTCAGTATCACAGTGCTTGTGTTCAAGAAACTTGCGTGTTTTACTTAATAATACCAACTTCACATCATTTTTATCATAGTATATTGTTGTAATTGTTCTATTTTATTATTAGTTGTTGTTAAACTCACTGTGCCTAATTTACATATTAAACTTTATCATATGTTTTTCTGTATAGAAAAAAAGAAAATATAGCATATGTGCAGTAGCACTAAAGCAAGATGGCTTTACTTAGTGGGTTCCCTTATTCACTATTGGATGTAGAGCTTTTTATATCATTATTCTGTTTTTAATTGTAAATTCATTCAAGTCTTGGAACAGTTAATAAGTGGGTAAGAATTTTCTAAACAGAAGTTAAATGTATATTCTTATAACTTAAATTTAACATAAGTATTGTTATTAAGCTTACAAATGAATATCTCTATTTTTTGGCAATTCTCAAGTGAAATGCAATATATGGCACATCTAAGCCATAAATTGCCTTAGTTTTAGAAAAAAATTATAATAGTTATTAAGGTAATTTATTTTTACTTATAAAATAATTGCACAATACTATTGATGCTGTAGAGACAAAGCATAGCTTTTTGTTTTGTTTCTGTGTGTGTGTGTGTGTGTGTGTGTGTGTGTGTGTGTGTGTGTGTGTGTATGTGTTTAGAGTGTGATTTGATGTAGGCTTTTATCTGGGCTGGCCCTTCCAGAAAAAAAAAAAAAAAGCTGTATATGAATTATTCAACAATGTATTGTTTTATATCCTTATTCCACATGATGAACAAATTATTCTCTCTGCAACTATTAATAATGAGGTTTAATATGTTTTCCTAGTATAGTTTAGATGCAGTTCTAACACATAAGTCTCCATCTTCTCTTTGAATAATCAAATGTTACAGATAGAAATTGCCTCTGGAATGGAAACAATAATATTATTCAATATAATGGAGACTATTTGCCAATTTAGTATTCTTTGTTTTTCCCAACCTAGTAATAACATCTGTGAAAAAATAAAAAGGCAGCTATCATTTACCAGTAATGCATGGATTCATCCATCAAGTTGTTAAATATGTCATAAAATAAGCATGGTATTATTTGATCTGATGGGTCCCTTAGTGTGTTCTTTGTGATTAGTAGCAAGTACATTGCTTTTAAAGAATATTAAGAGCATTAATAATCTGTGCAAATGCGTGTATGCAAAGTTTGAATTTCCTGGATATTTGGATATAATTCTGATTGTTTATTTTAAATGATCTAATTTTAATGCCTCCAGATTCACAAAGTGAGCAAAATCACTTTCCCCAGGATTTCAAATAAAATTTATGACCAGCATCAAAGCCTTCACACTATTCCAGAAAGTCTGCACATTCTGACAATTTTGAGTTAAGTTGATTAGGAATATAGATTTATAAGGTTTGTTGATTGAAAATATATATGGCTCCAAAACATTGTATATAATTTTCATAAGAAAAAAAAGTAATGTGAATCTTAGTGCATAATATATGAAGAAGCCATAAATTCTATTCTTATAGAAAATGACCAACTTTGTTTCTTCTTTTAAGTAAAATATCTACATGAACATTATTAAACTAAGCAAATGATAATTCTGGAAACAAAAAATAATGATAAACGTATGGACCAACTTCTAAAACTTTATAAAAATGAAATGAAATATTAACTATTTGAAGAGAATAGAATATTAAAGATCATAGCACTACAATTGTATTACTGGGGTTATTGAGGCTAAGGCATTAGAAGAAAGAGGCTCTATAAAGCAGAGGCTTGGCAATGGCAGATATTTATTTACCTCACACATGATAGTTAAAAATGGGCATTCAGCTGATGGGACATTGATGCCATCCTAACATGTGGATTCCAAGGAGGTTCCAATCATGAGAGAACCATTCAGGAAATGACCCAGAAGTTTGCACATATCACTTCTGCTGACATCCTACGACTTGAACTAGACGTGGCTAAAATGAGCTTCAAGGTAAATGAGGACACGCAGGCTTCAGTTGAGGAGGGAGAGGGAGAGAGAGCACGCTCTTGTGAGAGTGAGAGCAAGGGAAAGAAACATAGACACTGCAATATAGGTAGAAGTCATTGTCATGGTGACCACTGCTGTCACCCATTTGAGTAACTCATTTTACTTACTACCTTGCTACTGAAAGGATACCGGTACGTAATTTCTTTCCAAAGAATAAATTCAGCAGTGCTATCAGTTATGACATCTGGCTGACAGTGAAGGCATTCTGGGTTGATGAGTTATTTCCATAATGTCTAGTCATGATTCTATATGTTCTGATGTCTTAGTAACTGAAAGAACAGCTATTCTCCTGTCTTCGTCCCTATTATGTAATAGACCCATTATGTAATGTGGAAATGAGAGAAAAACAAACAAAAAACATTAAATCCCATATTGAGAATATGAAGGATGAAACCCATGCCAGGTGGCTGCCCCGGTCTATCACATGGAAAGGCTTGCAAGGTCTCCTTGCTGCGGTAATTAAATAAATTCCTCATTTGCATATATGACTTCTCAATAACCAGCTCTATTAAAGTAATAATTCCTTTCCTCGTAGTTTCCCATGTCTCCTAGCCTTCATTTGAAGTCTTTTTTTTTTCTCCTTGCTATCATCTTTCACAGCCCGAACTGCATACTTTTTTTTTTTAAGATGCTTTTTATTTTTTTAAGATTTATTTTATTGTCTTTGACAGAGACAGAGATAAAGAGAAGGGGGAGGACCCAGAGCAGTCTCCATAGTTGTACATCATCAGCTTTGTCGACATGGTTTCATTCCACACAGGTGGTCAGGGGCCGCTTAGGGCAGAACCAAGGCTGGGGGCCTCTTGTATGGGAGGCAAGCCCTTTGAGCCAGGGGCCAAACTGGGGAGCGAGAATAGAACTGGGGACCTCTCTCATGGGAAGCACACCCCAGTTCAGCACATGGGCCCGCATGGGCCTGGCCAGGAACTCGATTCTCAGTCTCTGGGGCAGCAAAGCAAGCGCTTAACACACTGAACCGTCCTGGCTTCCCCTAAACTGCATAGTTTTCAAAGGCAGCTTCTGGATGGGACAAGTTTGGGGATCTGAAGAAAGCATTGGGGATTGAATTTATGGAGGCAGAACCCAGTAATTTTATTGTAAGGTAAAATTCTCTCAAAAATTTTGCAAGATTTAGGAATTATCAATAAATTCCATGTAAAAATAATGTAAGTAATTTTCTTCCCAGTAATTGTTCATATAATTGTCAAATACTGTGGTAGCTTTAAAGATATCCGTAAGTCCCTTTGGAGAAACAGGAAATGTTAGTTATATTTTCATAAGACTGTAAAAATGCTATCCAAGTCACTTGGTTTTCATAAATGAAATAAATATCTCTTTCCTTTATGCATATGCAAAAATTGCAAAACTTTGACAAGATATAAATTTCAGACAACTGGGATTGAAAAAGTCAGCAAAATAGGGAACAAGCTAATTAGTGGTACAAGAATTAAGATGGCTTAGTATTAGTATTAGTACAATATACAGCCTTTTTATGTTGTAAGAGAATAAAAACCAGATAGAGAAGAGATGAAAAATCCACTAGGATTTCCACAACACATAGAAATTCTACCACTCTGAAATTCTTAATAAATAAGACACATTTCTTACATTTTCCAAGATCATCAAAATGTTATTGAGCAATACTATGTACTAAAGGCTGACAAAGACAGCATTGTTAAATTTGATGTTATTCTCAATTGTTATTCCCACCCCTAAATTTGTATTCAGAGTAAATTATGCTCATGCTTCTATATGCTCAGAGATGGCAAAATAGTACATAAGCACAGAAATTTGAATAACCTTGAGTTGGGTTCCTTAAAAAGTGAAGCAGGAAATACTATAGAATACATTTGCATTCACTCTATTAAAATAAATCTCTTACAGGTTAAGCTTCAGCAATAGAAAAAGTGACTCAGAATGTGATATCCAAGTAGATAAAGGCAAACTCAATTTTGAAAAATCTTTATTTTAACATTAGTTAAAAACAGTAGAAATAGTGGTGAAGTTCACTAATTTAGCATAAACTATTTAATTAGAAGCAATTCAGTGGAAATGCTCAGAACAAAGAAAACTATAAAGTACCAATTAAACTTATCAGAAATTATAAAAAAAGAAATGAGGGAAATAGAATGTTACCTTTCATTACAATGGCATGTAAATTGGATGTATTCATTAACAGAAGAGAAAATTTTTGTAAGGGTTGTGCATTCCTTCTTTACATTTGAAGTTTGAGTTTCATGTTTCATGACTTAATGGGATTTTTTTTCTTACAAATATCTTATAAAACATTATGAATTACTTTATACATTATTTCTAAATTCCTCTGGAAAGATTTAAGCTATAGATGAACTTTGAAATGCTTAAAGAAAAGAGCCTGAAAATATGTATATAACACATATAAGATACAAATCTGATAATGGCTTTAAAAATTTTTTCTTCTCATTTTTGTTCAATAGAAGACAAAATTTGGTTCATAAGAAGTTTAAAATAATTGCAAGGAACATTATCAATCTAGGAGCAATTCAGCTATAACAGTAACAGCAATACATTCCGTATTGGCATTAAATGTTCTTTCATCCTTATTTCAGGGGCAGAGAAAAAAAATACATGTTTATATCTCTCATACTATATTTAATTATTTCATACTTACACATTCTGTTATAGGAGAATGGCACAAATAGTGAGGGCTGTTCTTTGTTACTATAACATAAATGGTTGTCACAGGGCAATGGTGTAATCTATTGGCATGTGGCATATGTGACATGAAATTGTCTTCATTTCTTTTTTACCCAAGTCTTCTTCTCCTAGAGCATACCACATCTAGATGCTGAGATGACATGGCTGAAATCATCGCTTTCAATGAACAAGTTTAAAACGGACACAATGTGTAGCAGTGGCATTAGTCAAGCACATTTTTATTTTTATTATGGGGTATAAAAAAATGAGAAGAAAAATAAAGCCAATATTTATCTCACAACAATTCTATGTTTATCGCTGCACTCCAAGCTTATTAGATGTGTCATACTAAAGTTTCACAATGAAAGATCAGAAACTCTATGATAGATGATTGATTGATAGCTAGATGATAGCTAGATGATAGATGATAGCTAGATGATAGATAGGTAGATATTAGTAGATAGATAGATAATAGATAAATAATATAAATAATACACAAAGTGTGGAGCTACACAATGGAAAGCAAAAAGATTACCGTTCTAGGAACTCTACAATCTAGTGATAAAGGCACCTATTACATAGAAGATCATAGAAATGTATAGCTATTCAGTATAAAAATTAAGAAAAATAATAGTATGAAGAAAAATATTTCAGAAAGTTAGTGTCAGGGCAGTGTAGACCAACTAGAGGATATGACGTTTATTTTATAAGCAATTTTTTTTAGCAAAGTAACTTTCTTTTATTCCTTTTATTTTCTGGCAGATATTGCTAATTGATGCATAATTTTTTTTCAATATTCCACCTAGAAATTTAATTTAACCAGTTATTGAACATTTCAGTTAGTATTCTAAATTACAGCAGAGGTGCCTTGTTGTGGTTTCATTGGGATACTGGGAGCTACCTGGAATTGCAACAATCAGGGCATTGAGCACTGTATCTCTGTCATTACCTATTCAAGACCCCCAGGCTGAACCACTCAGGACAGTGTCTGGTTCTACATATTGCCCTAAGTGGAATCTGTTTCTTCTGAAGAACCCTTAATAGCTATTTGTTTACCTCAGTTATCCAGAATCTGGTAAGAGTTCCTTACTCCATGAACACAAGTAGCCCTGCTATATGCACTGCCAACACATGTTTACTGAGGCACGTAAAAACAGATCATCTGTATTACAACCACTACAAATGGTTGTGAGCATGTGTACCAATTATGGTCTTTGCTTGTTTGTTTAATTTTTCTATATATTATGATGCTTTGACATCTTTAAAAAAACAAACACAAAAACTTTCAGTATTGGGAGAGACTGTCCTTCCCTAAGCTATCCAGTTGGCCAATTCTTAGAGACAGCAAAGGACTCAAGAAGCATATCTCTGATATGTAAACTAAGCACTATAGAGTCTTATCTCCACTCTTTGACCTGTGCACCACAGTAGACAATATTCTTTTGCCTTAGTTGTTCCAGGGCCAGATATAGGCAACTAGAGACTACCCTTATAGTGTAGAGCAGGAATGGCCAACATTTCTGTACATAAGATCTACTTTTTATCTTAAAAGTGTGTCGCGATCGACTTGTTGTCATAGGCGTAGTCTAAGGGGGAAGAAGGGGTGTGAAATGCATACTATGTTTATACACTGTGTTTCAGTATAAGGTGCATTCCAGCGAGGTATGGGTAGATAAGTAAAATATATGTTCAAAACTATTTTTTATT
>PVKE010044844.1:0-12848 GCA_004027555.1 Craseonycteris thonglongyai | reverse complement strand
AATAAATCTTTTAAAAAAATAAAAAAAAATAACCTGAAATTCATCTACAGAATGCTGCCCTACCGCCTCAAGGAACAAAATCACTAAATGACTTGATCATTAATAATTGATCAATTAAATAATTGATCATTGTTCATCCTTTATCTTGACCATCAGCAGCATTCTTGAAACTGAAATCTTTGGACTTCTTGATATAATAGCATATTACCATTTAACTTCTCATTTCCTGTTATTCAGATGCTCCTATTCTACCCCGACCCAGTCAAGTGTATTTTCCCAGAACAAACACTCAACATTTGCCCTTTATTTTTCCTTTCTCTGTCAGATGGGAATAACATCCAGTGTTTACATTTCAGCAGTTACCTGTTAGTGAGTGATTATGCTATTGGGGTACTGCCAGGCTCAAACATTACGTATCAACTCACCAATTGGACAATACAGAACGGAAATTTTTCTCCATCACGTGACATCCATGTATTTTCTCCAAATCTTCATTCTTTCCCAACCAGTTCTTTCTCACTTCCTTTTATCTGTGGATAGGCTCCCACAACTCAAGCTTTAAGCATCATGATACCTCATTCAATGATTTCTCTATCATATTTCATGATTTACCAAACCCTAGGTCCATTGTACATACTAGCTTGCTTTTATGTTCTTGTCCCCATTCCATTGCACTCATGAAAATATTAAACATATAGCAATGACAATACTTTTTTGAATGGACTTGAGTAAAATGTAGAAGAAAACAATCTCAGATTAGGGTCTGGAGACTTCAGTGCTAATAAGTCTGCCTCTCAGAAGCTGTTTCCTTATTATTATTCAAAAACTGCTTACTTTATAAGGCATTTGCAAGGAATACAGACTTAATACAGCACTCTAAAGTTATAGTTGCTCATATTATTCTCTATTATAGCCATTCCTAAAATGACTTTTGACCCTCCTTTAGATCTAGATATGAAAGATTGGGGTTGAAGTCTAAGTGAAATTGTGGAGGAGATGAAATCGCCTTCCCCATCTCATCGAGGCCTTTGAGTATTTTTTGTCCTGGTTTCATAAAGGTCCCAATATTTGCTGGTTGACAACAACCAGTCTTAACAACGTAGGGTTTTAGACATGGATATGTATGTGTGTGTGTGTACCCATGCACATGTAAGTGTCACTATGGAGAGCAGCTTTGGGGAGCAGTCAGATCTGACAGCATCTGTGAAATCTCCTCCAACCTCTTCTCTCCCCTCCATTTTTCTAATGAAGTAGCCCCAAAGAGCTTGAGAGCAAAAAACAGAGGAAGCTGGAGTCAGTATTCCCTCCTGCCTCATGCCACCCACAGGCACTATTCCCTTTCTTCTGGAAAAACAGTCAGAAGCCAGGATAAGCTTTTCTCACATGCTACACCCATTTGTGCCTCAGGCATGTTTTGAAGCTCAAGGCTGAAGGCTAAAAGGCTCTAGGTCTTAGATTGGACTGAGTAAGGTTTTGTACTACTTGCTCATTACAGTAATAACTTTACTGCTATAAAATTTCTTTAGGAGCTCGTTTTTCCAATTTTGCTGTTAATAGTAATTTAAAATTTAGATATGCTATAATAGCAAAGCTGCACAACTCAAAGGGAAGAATAAGCACCATACGATGATAGAATGACATATGGAGTTATAACCCATTTAAGATATAACACCCAAAACTCAGAATATCCATACTCATAAGTAGTGAAATGGGAAGAATACAGAAATGTGTCCTCTCTCTCTCTCGCTCTCGCTCTCGCTCTCTCTCTCTCCAAACCCCACTTTTGGAAGCAAAGTTGAGAACATGATCTTTGTGCAATAGTATAATGAAAACATTGTAATTTTCACACATCTGGGAAAGTAAATATAATTTTAGCCATTTTCCACAGAAAGTAAGAAGAGGAACTAACATTTATTGAACACAGAGAGCTGTACACAAATCTTAAAATTTAATCCTCATAAAGACCATAATAATATTAATATTGTTGTTCAGATGAAGAAATTGGGGCTCAGAGAATTCAAGAATATTGTTCAAGTCCACACAGTAGAACTGGATTTGAACTCAGGTTTATCTCATTTCAGAGGTCTTCTCTATTTCCTTATTTTTAAAACCTTTTTACTGAAGCATAATATTCACACAAAAATATGCTAGCCCTACATGTAAAGCTTAGAATTTTCACTTAGTAAATATTTCCGGTAAGCAGTTCCCAGGTAAGCAGTTCCCAATCAAGAAAATGAGCATTACCAGACCCCAAGAAAACCCCCTGTACACTCTCCTCAACACTCATCCCTCATAGAAAATCACTATACTTGCTTCTAATACCATAGCTCAATTTTGCCTGCTTTTTTACTTTAAATAAATATAATTGTATATAGCAAATAATCTTTTGATTTCTTTTGTCTAATTTAGGTTTGTGAAATATACCATTAGAAATAGTTGTGAATCATTGATTCTCATTGCTATATAGCATTACATTGAAAAACTACAAGATAATACAAGTATATTTACCCATTCTGTGGTGAATAAACATTTGATGCATTCCCTCTTTGGTGATATTACAGATAATCCGGCTATAAACCTTCTTGGTCAATTTATTTAACATGTCTGATGTGTCTGTATCTAGGAGTGGAATCATTGGGTCATGACATATGAGTGCTATCAGCTGTACTGATTAATGCAACACAGTTATCCAGTGGGGCTATACCACTCTACCTTCCTATGGATCTTGCATGAGATTTCCCGTTATTCTACATTCTTATCAATGTTTGTAATTGTCTTTTTCATTTAGCACATTTTAGAGGTACTGGTATCTAACTAAGATTCAAATTTACATTAAAATTCTATGCTCTCTTGACTTTCTTTCACCTGTCTCCATTGTATTGGATGGCTTGCATTAGTGAGGTAGCTAACTAGAGCCCTTAAATGCATGAAGCCCCCCTCCGACAAATGTATCTATCCAGGAGAAGCAATAAACCCATGAAAAAGACAGTGGAATCTTTAGGTGAGAACCAGTGTCTTAATAACTTTCAAAACAGAATAGAAGAGAGGCCATTAGTAGGAGAGCAGCAGATTACAAAATAAGCCCTGATTCTTCAGCCTGTGCTTGTGCCCCTTTGGCAACATGACCTTGCTGCTCCTCCCATCAAGAGGTAGAGTGTGTTTACAAGCCTTTAACTAAGGACTAGCTTTTCATTCCACTTTGGTCAGTAAAACGCAGCAGAAATAGTAGTATGCCCAGTTAGCTTAGGCCTCACGTGTTTCCACTCATTTTTTGGAATCCTGCTGGGCCACCAGCTGAATAGCTCATGCTAGCCTGCAGAGCAGAGTAGAGTAGTCCTGGCTGAAATCATCCTGGTGGTCCAAAAGAAGACTGATGAGAGGGTTTCATTGAGATCAACTAAACCCAAGTTAGGTCAGCAGACCACTCACTGGTCAACTACAAATTTATAAACATATAAATGGCTGTTGTTTTAATCCACTCAATATAAGGAGTTGGCAAAATGTCTTGTTTTACACATTTCCCAAAATTGCCCCATTTCAGTCTGATACTGAATTTCTTGGCCCTAGGTTATCACCTTTTCCTAGAGAAGCAACTACTCTTGAATCTATAGTGTTCCCCAAAAGGCAAATGGGAGAGGATTCTTCTCTTCCTTAGTTTAACTGTACCATCTTGAAGACAGACTCTGACTGAAGACTTTTAGAGCAGTCCTTTAGTAAAAGCAGGCTCCAAGAGGTGAAGGCTGCTGCATAATCTGATTGACCTCTGTACAGTGGTTGCACATCGATTCCCAAGTCCAGCTTGAGAAAGCTAGGAATCGCCTGTGTCGGCACATGCAGCTCCCCTGAACTCTGATGTGCTGCCAAACAGTCCTCCTCCCAAAGCATTCAGACCATCCCTTTGCCGGCGTTGAAAATGACTTCCTTTGATGTCTCACCAGGTCGGTGCTAAAGCATTTCCAATAAAGATAATGACTCTGCAAAATTCCTTCCTCGGTAGAAAGGAAATGGGGCAGATTGGGCCCAGGCCTTGCCCTAAAACGCACAGGAACTGCTGGGCGTTTTGTTAAAATGAAGACTCTGGTTACTAGGTCAAGGGTGGGGCCTGAGATTCAGCCTTTTAGAATACTTCCTAAGTGATGTTGATGCTGCTGATTTACCGGCCACACTTTCAGTAGCAAGGGTCTAGAGTTCTAGACTCTAGAGCACAGGTTTTGGACAAATACACCTGTAACCAAATGACATATAGCCTCAGCTTTCTCATCCAATGTAACATTTATGTAGACTGTGTCTACATAAGGAATAATCACAGCTGAAAAACACAGGACACGGACAGGATATAGAGTTATAATATCAGAGAGGTAGAGATCTCAGCATGCAGTCTCTCTCCCCAGAAATGGTTTTGATTCTTACTGGGATTTTAAGGGGCCCAGTTTCAGGAAGCTTTTGATGTTTTTGGAGTCCCAACTTTATGTCCTGGCACCCTTGGAAACAGTCCTAGTGCAGAGGTAAGTGCAAGTTGTGGAATTTAGGTATTCTGAAGGAGTCTTATTTATGGTGACAAAGGTTAAAAGTGAGGGTCATGAAAAGGTTATGGTGAGCCAGGGTCCCCTGATTTAAAACCTTCTCTGTTTACTCTCTTGCATGATTCTTGTTCACATTTAAGACATTTTCATCATATGCATGTACCCTAATAAGGTTAAAAGCAGAATGAATTGGCCACAAGCAAAAATACTCAGCTATTTTACAAATGCACTTTTCCACACAAGTCAAATAATTTGACAGCATAAAAAATCAGATTTTTTAATACATGTCCATTAGATATGTTCACTAAATCCTTGCTAGTCAGTGGTCCAAGAATAACCAGCATTGACACCACCTGGGAGTTTATCACAAATGCAGAATTTCAGGTACTCTTTGAGACTTATTGAATCAAGATCTCTGGGGTGGAACCACAGGACCTGTCTTCTAACAACCCCTCCAGGTGATTCTTAGGTATGCTAAAATTTGAGAAGCATGGCTTTCAAACCTTGGACCAGAATCATCAATTTAGTCCCTCTTCTTTGTTAGAAACGTAGGTTCCCAGGTTCTGACCAACAACCTATAATGTGTGTTTGAACAAGATCTGCAGAATATTACTGTGTTTATTAAAGTTTGGGAAACAATGCTCAAGCCTAGGGCATACCTTTGGACCAATCTACCCTCTGGGAAACGAATTTTGATGGGTTGTAGAAACAAAGTACAAATAAGTTATTGAACAAATAGAAAATCCCAGATGGTACCATCATGAAGAAAAGGAGAAGGAATAAAACTTCAGGCATTAATGTTCTGCCATTTACATATCTGCTGAACCAAAGTTTGGGATGCACTGGGCTTAACTGATTTACGGTGTTCTTTCTAGAACACATTTAGAAACAATTCCCATCTGTGCAACAATGGTACAAAATAAAAGTCCTAGTTTTTCTGTTCCCTCCCTCTTCAACTTGGATCAGATGCCAGGAGAAAGGGGAAAAGGGTTTTATTTTTTGCTATGGTTGATGCATTCTTTCCCAAAATTTTACTCACAGCCCTGAATTTGAAACTGACTACTTCTACCTGTTCAGATTTCCTCGAGATCCTATATATGAGACTTCTGTGATTTAAAAAAAAAAAAAAAAAGCCTTTTTGACAACATGCTTCAATGGGACATATCAACCACTGTCTTATCTTGCTTAATACTTGGACTACACAGGACTGACTTGTCACTGCAAGTCAGCAGCTTCTTTTGGATTTTTTTTTTTTTTTTTTTTTTTTTTTTTTTTTTTTTTTTTTTTTTTTTTTTTTTTTTTATGATCTGGGGATAAATATGGGGAGGGTAAACACCTGTTAGTGTCTGTCCATGATCTGGTAAAGAACCATTGTCAGAGGATGTAATAGCTTTACATTTTATTTGTGAATAGTTATAGTCTAACAAATGGGATTACAAAGAAGAAATTAATTCTTAGAAACATGTAACCTACCAAGACTGAATCATGAGGAAATATAAAATCTGAACAAATCAATTACTAGTAAGGACATTGAATCAGTAATCAAAACCTAACAACAGGGAAAGCTGAGATGGCTCAGCGGGTTAAGCGCTCGCTTTGAAGCACCGAGGACCGAGGATCGAATCCTGGCTCCAGCCCAGGTGGACCCACATGCTGAACTGGGATGTGCTTCCCGAATGCAGCGAGTCCCCCAGTTCAGTTCAAAACAAACAAACAAACAAACAAAAAACCTAACAGCAAACTAAAGTTTGGGAGCAGATGTCTTCACTGATGAATTCTACCAAATACTCAAAGAATAATTAATGCCAATCCTTCTTAAACTATTCCAAAAAAATAGAAGAGTAGGGAACTCTTTCAAACTCACTAAATCCACCATTACCCTGATAGCAAAACCAGACAAGGTTGCCATAAGAAAATAAAATTTCAGGCCAGTATCTCTGATGCACATTAAAGCAAAAATCCTCAACAAAATGTCATCAAACTGATTCAACAATACATTATAAGGATCATATACCATGATCGAATGAGATTTTATTCAGGGATGCAAGGGTGGTCCAACATTTGCAAATCAGTCAATGTGATATGTCATATTAACAAAGTGAAGGGTAGCAATCATATGATTATCTCAATAAGTGCCAAAAAAAAAAAAAGCATTTAACATAATTCAACATCTCTTTGTTATAAAAACTCTTAACAAAGTGGGTATAGAGGGAATATACCTCAATATAATGAACACCATATATGAGATCATACTCGACAGTGAAAAGCTAAAAGCTTTCATTTTAAATCAGGATTACGATAAGGATGCTCACTCTCATCACATTTATTCAACATAGTATTGGATGTCCCAGCCAGAGCAATTAGGCAAGAAAAAGAAATAAAAGGCATCCAATTTGGAAAAGTAGAAATAAAACTGTCACTATTTGAATATGACATATTATATATAGAAAACTCTGAAGACTCCATGAATAAACTATTAGAACTAACAAAAGAATTCGCAAAGATTTCAGGATACATAATCAATACACAAACATCCAATGCTTTTCTATACACTAATAATGAGCTAACTATCAGAAAGAAATTAAGAAAACAATTCTATTTACAACTGCATCAAAAAGAATATATTTATCCTATGATGTAAAAGACCTGTATGTTGAAAATTACAAGATATTAAAGAAAGAAACTGAAGACACTAAATGAAAAGATATTTTATGCTCATGTATTGGAAGAATTAATATTGTCAAAATATCCATACTACCTAAATGTCTGTATAGATTCAATTCAACCCAAAATCCTAATGGCATCTTTTACAGAAATAGAACAAACAATATTATAATTTATATGGAATTATAAAAGATCCTGAATATCCAAAACAATCTTGAGAAAGAAGAATAAAGGTGAAAGCATCATACTCACTAATTTAAAACTATATTACAAAACTATAGTAATTAAAACAGTATGCTATTGGAGTAAAAACAGACTTATAGATCAATAGAACAGAATAGAGAGCCCAGAAATAAACCCATTCATATACAGTAAATTAATTTACAACAGAGGAACTAAGAAAATACAATGGGAAAAGTACGGTCTCTTTAATAAATGGTGCTGGGGAAACTAGACAGCCAGATGCAAAAGAAAATTGAAGCACTATCTTACACCATATACAAAAATTAACTCAAAGTGGATTAAAAAGAAAACCTGAAACTATAGAACTTCTAGAAGAAAATATAGGTGGAAAACTTTTTGACGTGCCTCTTGGTGATGATTTTTTAAACAAAAGCAAAAGTAATCAAGTGGAACATCATCAAACTAAAAATCTCTGCACAGCAAAAAAAAAACCCAAAATGAAAAGGCAACTTATTGAATGGGAGAAAATATTTGCAAATCATATATCTGATAAGGGGCTAATAACTAAAAAATAAAGAAGAGCTCATATAACTCAGTAATAAAATGCAAACCTAATTTTATAGGTGGGCAGAAGACCTGCATAGACATTTACCTAATGAAGATACGTAGATGATCAATGGGTACATTAAAATATTCTCAACATCATTAGTCACCAGGAAATGCAAATCAAAACCTCAGTGAGATATCACCTCAGACCTTTGAGAACGGCTATTATAAAAATATTAGAAATAACAAGTTTTGGTGGGAATCTGGAGACCAAGAAACTGTTGTGCACTATTTTTAGTAATGTAAATTTGTGCAGCCACTATGGAAAACTGTGGAGGGACCTCAAAATAGAACTACCATATGATTCAGCAATTCTACTTCTGGGCTTTTTTCTGAAGAAAACAAGAACACCACCTTGAAATGGTATCTGTACCCTCATTTTCATTGCAACATTATTTACAGTAGCCAAGATATGGAAATATCCTAAGTGTCAGTGAATTAATGAATAGAATGAACAAATAAGTAAGTTCTAGTATATATAGGTGCATATATGTATGTTTGTGTGTGAGTGTATACATATGTATAAAAGCATACACACAATGCAATATTCAGCCATAAAAAATAATGAAATCTTGTCATCTGCAACAACATGGATTGGCTTTGAGAACATTATCATAAATTAAATAAGTCAAATAAATAATGACAAATACTGTATGATCTTATGATCTTTTATATGTCTATAAATAAACAAACAAATAAATATCCAGTTCATAGATACAGAGAACATGTTGGTGGTTGCCAGAGGTGAAGGGTGGGGGGAGTGAGAGAAAGGGGTAAACTGTATTTTGTTTCATTTTGTTTTTGTTGTTTAAATATATTGAATAAAAAATAAAGTTTATTTTTAGTTTAAAAGTTATAACATGCATGTACATATAGCAGCTCATCTGCCTCCTTGTCCAAATCCTCCAACAAGCAGATTATTAAGATGTGATTAACCACTCATAGATGTTATTTGGCAAATTGCCTTGAAACAAAATGAAAAGGAAGGCTGAGAGAGCTGTTAGTCCATGACGCGGGCCTGACTGCTATGGAAGAGGGAGGGAGGGTGGGAAGAAGCATCCAAGATCACTGTGCAATCCAAGGAAGGAACAAGTTTGCCAGAGTCCCTGAGCTGAAGTGAGCTATCAGAGGAGTCCAGGATTCCTCAGAATGGGACCGCCTGCTGTGGAGGTCTATAGCTCTTGGGAACCTCAGTAACATCTCTCCTTGTAGATAGAAGTCTGCAGGGCACATTCTCAAAGCCACAACTTTCTTCCTCTTCCTTCTCATCAAAAACATTCAGTGGTACCTGGTATTTAAAGAATCATCTACTAGTCTATTTGGCATCTCATAGAGGGTTACATAAATGTGAACTACAGCCAATCTATGTAGGCATTCCACACTCTGAAGATCTGTGTTTGCACAAAGGTCTATGTTCTCTTTGGAGAACTAACAATAAGAACTCTTTGCTTTGTTATGTAAAACTTGAACAATGGAATCATGATTCTTCACTGAAGTGTTGAATGTTGTTGAATGTTGACCAGTGTGGTTTTGAACGTGTGAAGTGATCCCACCTTGAAACATCAATAGATTTGTTGGCAGGAAGGATTTTTTTTTTAGCAGTTCTTTGAGGCTCCCTTAAGCTCTCCTCTGACATGGCCTCTGAGGAGACTGTGGCACATTTTTCAATAAAGGGGATTGAAAGAGACATACTGTGTAACACACCAAAGATGGCCAATTTCAATTAAAAAAACAACAGCAACAAAAGATCCTAGGACTGAGAAGCAGGAGAAATGGGTTTAAATTTTGTTACCTTGCTGTATGACCTTGAGCAAGTCACTTAACGTCTCTTCAAAGCTGTAATTTTCTCCCTTGGGAAGTAGTGGTAATAGTACTTAATTACAATTCACTTAAGAGGTTAATTTTGCTTGTTAAATGACATCATTATCTTAAAAATTTTGAAATGCCATACAAAGGGGAGGTAATTGTATGAGTTGTACTCAAGTCCTATTAAGGAAAATAGTTTATTTAATTTAAGGACACAAAAGGATTAGGACTGGAAACAGAAAGCCCCGAGGAAATATAGTAGAGTAAGGGGTTGGTTATTATATCTCTGCCTAGATTTAACTCTCACTTTCTTTAGACTGGCAGATTCTTCCTCCCTCCCATATATATTAGGGGAAAGGTCCTGGATTTGAAATCATCCCTCATGGAAGACTCCTCTGTCAAAAAAAGAAAAAAGAAAAAAAAAAAAGGACTATGTACTTTGGAAGCAATTTGGAACAGGGTACCTCAATAAGAAGGGGGAATTTGGACAGGACTGGCACCTGGACAAATCCAACAGGTGCAGGTTATAAGTTGGCAAAGTGACATCACCAGTAGAAATCAGACTGTTGAATAGAAATCTAGAAGCATGACCTAGCCCTTCTCTTTCCAGTTCACATGACTTGGTGCAAACCTCACAAAGGCTTTAAGCTTCAGTTTTCTTGCTGTGGATAAAAAATGGATTATTGGGAAATTCAAATCAGATAATTTACATGAAAATATGTTATAAACTCTGAGATGCAAAGAATGACTACCAGTGCTTAAACAAGAATAGAAGCAAGCAAGCTGAGGCACTAACTTGCCAAGGAAGTGAATACAAACCAGTGAAAAAACTCAGTGGTGAGTAGAAAACATTTGGCGTTCAAGAAGGCTTTTTTTATAATATGCTAAATTTTCAACAAATTACAAATAGAAATAATAGTTAAGTAAGCAGTGCCATGGTGACAGTAAAGGCTACCCTCAAATCTTTTCATAAAAGATAAATGGCAAAATTCAGATTTCTTTTAAAAGAGACTTGAGAGGACCTTTAGAAATTGAAGAATCAGATTGTAAAGTTGGAAGCATTGATCTCTGTAAATTGCAATCATCTTTTTAAAAGCTGTGTTTTCAAAGGCTTGCTGGTTGGCAGACAAGCCAAACTCAGACCGTATTCATGAAAGAACAAACTGGAGACAGGCAGCTTACATCCTGGGCTGCTCCTAACTGCTGTCTAATGCAAGATCATTTATTTCCCTTCTCTAGGCTTCTATTTCCTCAGCTATAAAACTGTATGGGCGAGGACTAATATTAATATTCATTCCATCTCTAATAGACTCTGATTCCAAGAAACCTTAGAAACCTTTTTCCCTTTAGAAATGTTAGGTGACATTAAATATGTAAAATATGAAAACGTTTGAATATCAGTTTTCTACTGACATTGACAATATTGTATTGTAACAAGTCATCCCCCCCCCCAAAAAAAACAACAAAAAAACCTTGATTGCTTCAAATAACCACCATTTATTATTTTCACAAGCTTGTAAGTAGACTAGACTAGACATGTTGGCAGGTATGGCCTGCACTTGGCTGATTTCGACTGGGTTCACGCAAACTTCAGTAGTCAACCAGTGTGTAGCTGGGGTTGACTGGCCTGTGTGGGCCTCACCTGGGACAGGTAGAATACCCAGGCAACTCACCAATGGCTAAGGTCTCCTGTCCTCCAGCGCCTGTCTGGCCTTATTTACATGTCAGGGTGCAGTTCCGTGAACGCAAATGGAAGATCGCAAGACCTTTTGAGCCTCGGTTCAACACTAGCACATCATCACTTCCATTGCATTTTACTGACCAAATTAAATCTTAAAGTCAAACCAGATTTCTAGGTAGGCTGACCACATGTACTATTTTCAATAGGATGGAAAACAATGGTACTATCCCGTTTCAAACAGTGCATATGGTCAGCCTACTGACACCTTGAATTTAGCCCAGTGAGACTATCATTGTTTTCTGTCCCATTTAAAATTGTATGTCTGGTCAGCCTATTTATATAGATAAAGAAGTAGACATCACCTTTTGACAGAAGGAGCTAAAAAATTATATTGCAGAAGTTCATGGAACAACAGTGATGAAGAGTTTGGGAAATTTGGGGCACTGATAAGTGCAACTAAATAGTAGCTAGGTAGGTCTCTATAATTCTTTCTGAAACATTTTGTAATATATTTTTGAAGTCAATCCATTCAAAGCTTCACTCACTTGTAGCCAGGAGACTCACAAGTAATAGCACACTGTTCATCTTTTTCTGGAAAATCTTCAAAACAAACACAAAAACAAAGACATGGCACTTGCCTAAGGAGTAGCAGGTGACTGGCTTGTTTATAGCCTTTCAAAAGAACTGGTAGCTGCCTAGGTGACCCAAAAGCCTCTTTGCTCTTCGTCTCAGTTCAGAAATGACAATCCAGAGTTTAAGTACAGTGTTCCTAAAAACTGCAACAAGCAAACTACTTTACCAAAACAGGAGCTGAGAGACCGTCACCACGCTAGCTCGTCAAACAGAAGCCCCTGAAGCAACTCTTTCGTGTTGAAGGTGAGTGGTTAGTGTCCTTGAGATGGAGACCTCACCTTTCCCCCAGTGCCTTCCTCCAGCTCTCCAGTGGCACCAACCCCAATTCAAGGGCCCAGTTGGCACAAATGGACAGCAGGGCAGATACAGAACAACTCTGCCACTGCAGAAAATTCTGATGGAGGAGGAAGGGGTTCGCAAATGTCTAAAGCCACCTGGAGAGAGTCCAGCATTGACCCTGGCCATTAATGGAGGAACTAGACACCTGTGCAAAAAGCAGATGATTGTCAAAAGTGGACATCCTGACTCAAGTAGTTTGGCCCTAGTTCTCTTTACAAATTCACTCAGTGACCTTGGACAACACATTTTACTTCTTTGAGTATTATTTATTCTACAGGAAAATAAAGGGGCTAGAGTAGATCAGAGCTTCTCAAACTTGCATGTACATGTGGAAATCTGGTTAAAATGTAAAATATGATGGAGCAGGTGAGGGAGGCCATAGATGCCACATTTCTAATCAGCTCTCTGGTGAT